>PVLC010007582.1:0-62584 GCA_004027655.1 Graphiurus murinus | reverse complement strand
GTGTGTGTGTGTGTGTGTGTGTGTGTTAGTGGTGGAGGTTGAACCCAGGGACATTGTACCTCTGAGCTACACCCCAGCCCTATTTTATTTTTTATTTTGAAATAGTGTCTAAGTTGGTGAAGGTCTTGCTAAGTTGCTTAGGCTGGTTTCAAACATAGCATCCTTTTGTGTCAGACTCCCAAGTACTGGGATTACAGTTGTGCACTACCTTGCTCTGTCTGAAAAAGATTTCTATTTGGAATGGATGTCAAACAAACAAAAAACCCATTGTTTAATTTTTAAAGGGCTAAGGGTTTGGATAATTGGAACATTCTGTCAGAGTATCTCCTCACTCCCCAAAGTTGGTGATCAGAAGGACATTGCTATACTTCAAATTTCTGCCATGTTTTTACGTTTTTTCCTTCAAAAGCTACTGGGTCTTTCTACTTTATCTTAAATTGCAATTTTCATCACGAAAATTTAAAGTCAGCTTCTTAATTTGTGATATTGATAACATTTACATGGCAGGTTATAAACTTAATTTTGTATTTTGGTGGTGACACTAAAAAACTCAGGGGTGTTCTACTTCTGAGTTACATCCCCAGCCCTATTTTTTATTTTTTAATTTTGAAATAGGTTCTCACTAAGTTGCTGAGGCTGGTCTCGAACCTGTGACCTTCCTGTCTCAGCCTCTCGAATATTGGGATTACGGGCATGGGCCACCATGCCTAGAAATATAAACTGATTTGGTCTGCACAGTAGAGATTACTCTGAAGTCATGTTATTCAGAGGACATCACAGGACAATTATTCTTTAATCTCTCTCTACCTCAGTGATGTGCATTTGGGCTCCAGCCTCTGCTATAACATTCATTAATGGAAAACGTGGACCTCCTGAGAAGGAAGAATAGAATTAATCTTTCTATTAATTCTGTCTGTCCCAAACAGGGATCACATCTTACCCTCCCTGGGGTTGCCAGTGCCTAGCACAGTGCCTGGCATGTAGGATGCCCTTAATATATGTTTCTTGGTAATTTATTTGTGTGTGTGTGTGGTACTGGGGATTGAATTTGGGGGCATTTTACCTCCACGCTATACCCCCAGCCCTATTTTATTTTTATTTTGAAACAGGGTCTTGCTACATAGATGAGAGTCTCACTACTTGAAGCTGCCCTGGATCCCTGATCCTCCTGCCTCCACCTCCCAAGTACTGGGATTACAGGTGTGAACCACCACACTCAGCTTCTTGATAAAATTTTAAATTGCCTTTGAGGGAATAAGGTCAGATGTCTGAACCAATGAAAAACTCTGACTTAAAATAGGTTGCTTTTCTATGGAAGAAATGCTGTTCTTTATATTTAGGAATAGTGACTTTATTAATAAAGTTCTACTTAATAGAAGTCCCTAGGGAGCAGGCTTTAATGAAAAGATAAGAATGACTCATAATTAGTATATCAATCATTTGCATGTGAATGGATGCTTGAAAGCAGTTTATTCTCTTAAGTAGCTTAAATATTCCTTTGTAAGAGTGTTTATCCTATTAATTTGCTAAGCAAACACCACCTTCTTGGTGGGTACAAAGGTAAACTTCAGCCCACCCTCCTGTCCTGATTAGCACAAATTCTGAATCCTGTATTTATTTGTATACCTTTGAAAAGCCCACTAATCTCCAAGGCCACATTGCACTTTGAAGGGTGGGGAAGAGATGGAGCCACAGATAGAAGTTAAAGTAAAGACAAATTATATGTTTAGTTTGCAAAATTATGAGAACAAGCTAATTAAGAAATCTATCATCTTGCATGCTAAAAGGTCAATAGGGATAGAACCCCCTCCATGCTACATCCTCAGACCTTTTTATATTTTTATTTTGAAATAGGGTCTTGCTAAGTTGCTAAGGCTGGCCTCAAACCTGTAATCCTCCATCTCAGCTTCCCAAGTACTGGGATTGCAGGCATGTGCCACTGTGCCCAGCTATGTCTACAGCCATACCACCCTGAATGCACCCAGTATGTCTGATCAGTGGATTTTTGATGGAGTCAGAATGGTTTAGTTGAAACTTGGATCAGTCATTTACTTGATGCGTGATTCTAGATACTTACTTAGCATCTCAAAAAGTCAGTTTCCTTATCAACACAATGGGGATAAGGTATCTGCCACACAGCACTGTCACTGGGTGGGATTTGCTGAGATAATTATGATCTGCCATCAGTCAGTGTTGGTTGTGAATATTGTCTGCATGGGACTGCCTGGGTATATCCAGGAGAATCCTTCCAGCTCCCTTTCAATACCGTGCAGACAGCCACAAGCTGTCCGGAACACACATTCATCTATCAAAGGAAAACAAATCATTATAGGGAGATATTAGCAAATTTATTCTTAAACTACTGGGCAAAACCACACTTCACTGTAATCCTCCGAATCCGCCTTAAAATACTTTAGCAATCTGGCATGTTATTGTGGCAGCCAACTGTGTGGAAGGCGGGCAGTACCTATTAAAAGTTGTTTTGAGATTAGGACTCAGAGAACAGCTGGGTACCTTTGTTACCGGCAAGCTGCTGACTCAAAATGATGAAGAAAAAAAAGCCTCACTGGGAGGAACAGAGGAGAGAAAACCGCAGAGCTGAGGGGAAATAAAAACAGCTTTGGCCTTTGAAAACAGATTGCTCTGCTATCCTGTCATGAAGTAGGTGTTTGGGCACTCACAATTCCAACAGGGCCTAATCCAATTCTTAAAAAAAAAAAAAAAAAAAAAAAACATGATAAAGCCTAGGTCCAGGTGCAGTCTGTTTCCTCTTGGTACTTTATTTGAGGAAGCATTCGTTGCTGTATTTATACCACGAAAGTGCACACACTGCCCTCTCTCACTACCTATCCCCCTTTATCTCCAGAACTGCAGGAATGCTGACCACAGAAGGGCTCCCACTGGATAAGAGAAGGAGATATACCCTTGTCAACAACAAATACAATTCACATCACTAACCCGCTCTTGCCTTATGATTCAAGACCATTGACACTGTGTGGCTCTAATCATCCCTTACGAAGAAGCAGGTACCAGAAATATGGTCCATCTCTCAGTGCCTTTGGCTTTGGGTGTTCCTATTTGGTACTGAAAGGGGCTTAATGAAGCTGACACATGTTTTGTTTTTTTCCCCCAGCACTAGGGATGGAACCCAAGGGCAGGAACCCAAGGGCATTCTACCTCCAAGCTATACCCCCAGCCCTATTTTCATTTTCTTTATTTTGAAATGGAGTCTCACTAAGTTGCAGAGGGCCTCACTAACAAGCTGAGGCTGGCCACGAACCCAGATTCTCTGGTCTCAGCTTCCCAAGTACTGGGATTACAAGCGTGCGCCACCACACCCAGCTTCCTAGCATGTCTTCAGAGAAGTATATATTACAATCTTGTGCTTGAAAGAATTTCAAAGATGAAGGGAAGTTAGGGGTGGAGCAAGAGTCACTGCCTTCCAATATGGGGCATGTTGGAAACTCTGATGAAATTCTAGAAGGGTGATCCTTTCCTTTGAGTCTTTTTTTTTTTTTTTTTTTTCGGTACTGGGGATTGAACTCAGGGGCATTCTACCTCCGAGCTATACCCCCAGCCCTATTTTTTATTCTTTATTTTGAAACCGAGTCTCACTAAGTTGCGGAGTGCCTCACTAGGTAGCTGAGGTTGGCCGAGAACCCGGATCCTCCGGTCTCAGCCTCCCGAATGCTGGGATTACAAGCGTGCGCCACCACGCCCGGCTCTCCTTTGAGTCTTTAAAGGTTCTTGCCCATCTGCTCACTGTTTGGCCTCATTGAGACCCAAGCAGGAAGGATCCATCAGCTGACTTAGTTGATGATAGTGGAGGCAGAGCAGGAGGGACGTTAAGTTGCCATAAAATATCTTTAAAAGGCTCCTGTAAAATAAATATACTAGACTGTCCATCAGATAATTTCATCATACACTGTTCTTTTTTTCCTCCTAAGTTTTAAAAATATTTTGAAGATGGATTATTTTTTATTATAGCAAAAAAGCTCACAAATTTTTGAAGCATATCCATTTTTCCCAGAATTTATAATGTTTCTAATGAACCAATGTCATTTGTGAAATATTAAGGCATATTATTAAAAAATTAACCATAATCATCTGTTAAATTTACTAGGATGACAGCAGATTTTGCTGAGTTAATTTAATTAATTTGGCATGAAAAGTCATGTATATAGTCTCCTTAGAGGACATTTGTTCTGCATAGAATGATTTCAACTCCTACCCCTGCCCCATTTCATCACTTTCTTCTGGGCCCTTTTGAGTCTTAATCTTATAATTACAACTTCAAATACGACTTTCTCTAAGAAGGCCAACTTCGTTTTCATGAACATATGTGGGTCTTCCTTCTTCGAGATGCCTTCCTGAAGCTTCCTTTACTCTGGGGTAAAGGAAGCCTCCCCCAAGTCAAGGAGGTTCCTCCTAGGTGCATCAACTTTGATTCCCCTTTTTGCTCTACTTCAAACCTGGGAGGTGCTTGTTTCCTGGGGCCAGGGCTTGCAGGGCATTCAGCTGCCTATACCAGCTGCTGCTCTGCTCCCAGTGTGCATCTTGTAATAACAGGGCTCCTTTGCCGGTTGTTGAATAGGCAGAAGGGCAGCTGTGAAGGGCAGAAGAAAGCTGATTATTCTTTTTCATTCCTTTGGAAATTCTGCTTTGGGATCTTGTTTCAACTCAGAATGTTTCCCCAGAAGCCTATCTATTTAGCTCGCTTGCTAGGGAGCATTTTCTGTCAATTTTCCAAAGTGTATATATTCCAGGCAGTTAGTTAGCTGGAGGTTTTGTATATATTCTGGGAAGGAAAGCTCAGCCTTGCTCTCCTTTGTGTCCTAGAAGCTCTGAGTTTTAGCAACTCACAAAAAACTCAAGCATCCTTATGTGTTATACTTGAAGGATAGAGCTTTGCAAGTCGGCTAGAAAACAGGATAATATCTCTTGGCTAGAGAATAACCTGTGGAAGTTCCTCCCATTATGGCTTGGAAAACAATAGCTAGTGACTTGTCATTTGCCTCTATGACTTAAAAAGTCCCACTATTATATATAATTAGGATGCAACAATAAGAATTAGTATATTAAAATTACATTGAAGCTCAAAACTGCTATCTTGTCTTCTTCAGAGACCCTTTTATTTCCTTTCACTTGTTTAGCTACAGTCTTTAAAAGCAAAACCAAACTACCATTTCAGGTGGGTCAGTTTGGAATTGCTAAATAAGTGTGAGTTATAAGTTTTACATGTGTAAGCAACTGTGGCTAGCTATGAGCACCCTGAAGATGAGGAGTTTTTGTCACTGGGGTCCCTCCCCATTCACAACTATTGCAAACCACAGAAGTAACAACACTGATAAAACTCCTTAAATATTGTCCTTGTTTTGATATTGACATATTTCATAAAAATACTAAAAGTTACATATTAGCTTGCAGCACCTACACTCTTAAAAATCCAGTCCTCAGGGTCTTTTGATACAATGGTCTGGAATTGCTTTTATTTTCCTAGCTCTTGTCAGCACACAGCCACTCAGTTGGTATGTGTTCTTTCTCTGTTTTATGATTTATGCTTCAGAGGTATTTGTATAGGCAAAATGGATAAAGCCATAAATTTCCTTATAGGACATATTTTAAATGACATTACTTTGAATTCAGAACCTGTGTTCTTACTGTGGGTATCAATGCCTTTCTCAGAACAATTCAATAAATAATTTCAAGGGCAGAGTCACACTTCTGAAGACCTTTTGTTTTTAATATGACAGCCTTAATATGACAATTATAATTGTTATGCTACTGTATATAATAGAATATAATGTTATTTGAACTGATATAGTGGAATTTCTGTTAAATTCAACATAATTTGATAATTAGCATACATGCTAGTATCTACTACACAATCACACAATAGGTAAATGTTATATAAGTCTGTCTTCAGTGGAAGCATTTATTTTAAGTATCTTATTGACTTTGCCCTTAGTAATTATACATATCTTAGCTGGGTATGGTGCTGCATGCCTGTGATTCCAGTATGTGGGAAGCTAAGATAGGAGGATTGCAAGTTCAAGGCCAGCCTTGACAACTTAGTGAGACCTTGTCTCAAAATAAAAATAAAATATGACTGGAGATATAGCTCAGAGGTAGAGTGCTACTGAGTTCAATCCCCAGTACCACATACAAAAATAATAATTATTTTAAAATTAAAAATAATAATTAATAATAAGTACCTTTTCAGTGGTATAGTGAAATATCATGGATAGAAAAATACAAAATACAAATAGACAAATGTGTGAGATAAAAAACAAGTTAGGGTCGGGCATGGTGGCACATGCCTGTAATCTCAGTACTTGGGAGGCTGAGACAGGAGGATTGCAGGTTCAAGGACAGCCTCAGTAACATAGCAAGACTGAACAACCTAGTGATATCCTGTTTTAAAACAAAAAAATAAGACGAGATGGGGGTGTAGCTCAGTGGCAGCATGCCTCTGAGTTTAATCACCAGTAACACACACACACACACACACACACACACACACATACACACACGCGCACGCACACACACACACACACACTATAGTTAAAGCCTTTTTAATTTCAAAAGGAAAAGCCAAATATATCTAGACATAGAAAATGGTGACTAACATAGCCTGAAAAGAGACCCTAAAGAAAACTCTTGGAAAATAGAAAGCCACCAGTCCCTACCTATAAGTGAGGAGTTGCTCTTCATGACCAAGGTGTGATGCTTATTGCAATCAGTTATATCAAGGCCTCAGTGTAATTCATTCATGCTGATGCTTTGCTTATTCTGGATAAATTCTTATTTCCAGGTCCATTCTCAAACACCCTATTAAAATGGTGCTAGTGCAGGAAAACCAAGTGTGGGTGAAGCCAAATAATGTCCTGGCACAACCAGTCTTTGAGGCAGGGTATGGAGGAAACTCTGACTTGAGTGCCTGCTTATATGAATACTAGTTATACAACTCAACAGAAACCATCTCAGACTTAGATCTAACTTCTTAGTAAGGACCACAAAGTCTTCATTCATCCTGTCTACTATTCTAGACATCTCTTGCCATTCCTTGACTCAAATTTAAGACCCCAGTCCAATGAAATGTTTTACTGTTTTAGACCTTGCACACTATTTACTTTGCCTAGAATTGATTTCTTCTCCTTGTTTGCCTAGTAGGCTCTTATTTACCCTTCAACAAGTCAGCTCATTTTTCATCTTTAGGAAGTCTTCCCAGAGACCTTAGACAGTCTTAATTATATTTTCCTTTGCAATGGCTTTGTCCCTTATAGGCCTTTCTATTCTTGCAGTTAACCACTACATTTAAATTTGTTTGTTATATGCTTATTCTGTAGCCTGTGAACTCTTTGGGGGAAGCAATTTTATCTTATTCATCTTTGTAGCATTATTGTTGGTGAATGCCAGAAATGCCACAGAAGGGGATCAATGAATTATCTATTTTATGTTGCTATAACAGAATACCACAGACTGGGTCGTTTATAAAGCAATATACACCCTGTAGTTCCTGGAAGCTGGGATGCCCAAATGTGAGGTGTCTGCACCTGGTGAGGGTTTTCTTGTCCTATGGCAAAGACAGAAGGCAGAAGAGAAGGTTGGGGAGTACAGGGGAGCAAGAGGAATTGAACTCACTTTTATAACATGCCTACTTCTAACTAACCCACTCTTGTAATAAGAATAAAATCCATTCATGAGGGCATAACCTGCATGACCTAGCCCCTTCTTACTTTACCCCACCTCTCAACACTGTTGCATTGAGGATTAGGTTTCCAAGACATAGATTTTGCGGGGAACATTAAGACCAGAGCAACTACTGAATGAGTAAATGGCCAAATTAGACCTTAGAAACTCAAATATGAATTTCCAAATCTGATTACTTTCATATCTATCAACTTTTCGTGCAATGGGAGGACCCCTCCAAATACCTCCTACCTGGGGGAAGTTGTTATGTTAGGTGCCAGACACCGAGCAAGTTCCTTTCAGGAACCAACTCATAGTGTCACCACAATCCTTTGAGATTAACATTATCAATATTTTTTAAGTGAGGAAAGCGGGGTATAGAGAGGCTAAGCAATTCTTCCAAGGTCACACAGCTGAACTGGGATTTGAACCCTGGCAGTGAGTTGACGAGCTGAGTTCTTAACCACCAGACCACACCACTATTCAATGAGAGGATTTACAATTATAGGCTCTTTAAAGCTAATTCTGAAAAAAAAATGAGCCTTTAATTCCATTTTCTGAAATGATGAAAGGCATTTTAGCTTCAGCAACCCAATATTTATAATGGATTTAATTTGAGATCATGCCAGCACAGACATTTATCATGGTCCACTTAAGTAACTTCATTAAGGGACTGGGGAAAAGAACCCAGTATGAGACCAGAAGAGGTGTCTAATGAGAAAAATAAGATTACCTGGAAACCAAGAGTATAAGGTATTTGAAAGATGTATTATAGAAAATTGTAGAAATGTGCATATGTTCATATTAATAAATTTAAGAAACATTGCTTGCAAGATTACAATATAAGCAGTACATATTATACCGCTCTGCATGTATTATACTGCATATCCTATAAGATATACAGTATATCAGAATAGTGTTGATGCCAAAGAAAAACACTCCAAAAAATGTATTTTCAAAGAATGAAGGTCTTCACACATATTTTTAAAACACTATGAATGACATTCACAAACCATAGCCATATTTTAGAAATCCTATTGTTTTTTTATAAGTGCTTCCCTTCAACACCACAATTGCTTGCTCCCAAGAATTTCTCTTTAAATCTCTTCAGACTTTTGAATTTCTTTCTTTAGGGTTATTATTCTTCTTGATTCCATAGCATGAAATCTTGAAGAAGGAATTTGATATAGAAAGGCCATTCTCAGAGGGTGAGGGAAGAAAAGAAGCTTAGGGCAAAGTGAGAATCTTTTGTGTAGGCAAGGGCTTTTTCGAAAAAGGCCTGTCTATATTAACAATTGTCCCTCTGCCTCACATAACTCAAAAACAAGCATAAGCTGCCTGTGGACTCTGAAAACTGGATATTCATAAACTACAGTTTCAACAAATGTTTTTCAAAGGAACCAGGCTGTTCTTTCCTTCATACATTTCCCACACTCCCTACAAAGGGGAACTTAAGTAAAACCTATGCCAAGTCTGAGCCCATGCACTATTCAACATGAGATAAAGTGAGCTACTTTATTTTGGTCTTGGGTGATTTTTCTAAATCATTTTGTTTCATTCACTGAATTTACAGTGTAAATCAAGTGTTGAGTAATTATCATTCCCGTCCATACAAACTACATTTTGTCTTCTTTCTTATTATATTTTTGTCGATGCTAGCAAAACAGGCTGATTCATTAAAAGTTAGCTGTGATCTCTTCAATGCCTCACAAAATAACGCAATTGCAGCAAGGGTAAATTACTAGTAATTTGTCTTAAACAATATGTCTCAGTATTTGACTAGGAAGCCTTTGATACCAAAAAGGAACCTGAATTTCAAAAACTGCTGAACTGGAAAGTTTCTAGCAAGGTCCAGTTATACTTTCTTTCCAGTAGTTGTTTCTTTTTCTTTTTTTTGGTTTTTTTTGGCGGTACTGGGGATTGAACTCAGGGGCATTCTACCTCCGAGCTATACCCCCAGCCCTATTTTTTATTCTTTATTTTGAAACCGAGTCTCACTAAGTTGCGGAGTGCCTCATTAGGTAGCTGAGGCTGGCCGCGAACCCGGATCCTCCGGTCTCAGCCTCCCGAATGCTGGGATTACAAGCGTGCGCCACCACGCCCAGCTCCTGTAGTTGTTTCTTTAAGTAGTTGTTCAATGCTTTAAGTCTTGCTTTTAGGGTTTTGTTGGTAGAGATTTTATTGCAAAAGATTCATTCTTAATTGTTTAAAACATTTTTCTTTGCATTTCAAACAATAACATTCAGTCTTTTTTGATAGATTATGGCAGTTTCATTCTCTGCAATGATGTGGCCCATAATCCAGTTATTTATAATAATTATTGTTCCAATCTGTATCAAGTGCCTACTTCAAATTCTTTGGCTGTTGGCTACAACACATCTATTGCCTACTTTTCAATAGCTACTTTGTTTAGATTATTTACACACCTTAAACAGTCCAAGGAAGTTTTATTATTTCTGTTTTACAAACAAGGACACTGAGTTTTAGAGAATTTAATTGAACTTTTCCAAAAACACACAGGCTAATTAGCAGAGAGTACTTTGAACTGAAGGGTGTCTGATCCAAAATTTATTTTTCCCCAGTACAAAATCCACTGTACTTTCTTAATATACTTCCCAGTACATTGAAGGCACTTAGCTCAGTGTTCTGGTGATAAAGGGATTAGTCTATAGCTCATATTCTGCCCTTGGAGTTATCACTTTGGCAGGAAAGGCAATCAAATCCTAACTGTCTCTGGTAGGGAGGATTCATTAAGTGGATTCTTGTTCTCTCCCAGGTGTAGTCATGTCACAGCATTGCTGTTGGCATTTTCTCCAGAAAACCCAGAGTCTAAATGGAGTAGAATATAAAAAAAATTACTACTATTGTGGGCTGGAAAATGTCCCTCACAAGACATCCAAGACCAGCTGTGTCTAGACATATCTAGCCTCTTCTTTCTTCCTCCTGTACATCGTCAAGTGTGTTTCCTCAGAATGTGGAGGTGGGAGAAGCCCATTAAAGCTCATACTAGAGCAGCCAGCATTCTGAACTTGTGTCCGGGTCACCATCCTTCAGTGAGTTCCCAAGGAGCAGTGGAAGACAGTGGGATGGACAGAGGGACGTATGGACTGTTGTATTAATGTTCAATGCTGAGTATCTGAGATGCTTGGAACCACTCCTAACCACTGTATTCTCTGTGTATGAAACATACTGTGCATTGCCCTTCCTTGAGTAAAAACAGTAACATTAGGTATGTAGGAGGTGGTGTGTATGTGTGTATGTGTGTGTGTGTGTGTGTGCGTGCGCGCGCCTGTGTGTGCACACGCACAAGAGAGGAAGAGAGAGTAGCTGGCTAATGTAGAAAGCATATATATATATATATATATATATATATATATATATATATATATATCACAGAAGAAAAAGATAATTTACATTTGATCTAATCACGTCACTTTATATTTGACAGATGACTTGGGCCCAGAGAATTAAGACATTTTATTCAGGGCCACACAAATAGCTAGTGACACTTTACAATGTATTTACTTTTTTCCTTTTCCATGGGATCTTACCCTACAACATATACATTTATAATTATAGTTACTGCAAGCTGAAAAATCTGTAACTCCAAAGTGCCTTGAATAATTCTGAAATCTGTGACCTATTTTAGCAACATATCCTATGCAATAATAGAGCTGGTGATGTGTAGTAAAGAGAAAACAGAGATTAGTCTAACAGATGTTAGACTCTGAGCTTGTTTTGAAACTGAGCCCTATGACTTTTTAGCTTTATGTCTCTGGATAAGTTAGTGAACTTGAAGTTTCCAGTTCCCTCATCTGTAAAATGAGGAGAATAAAATTACTATTACATATGCTTCTAAGGGCTCAGTTAAATAAAATGTGTGAAGCACCTAGCTTCATACTGGTACAAATGTTATCTCTTGTTCAAGACCAGTAAGAACAGAAGATATAGTGAGTTAAAAACTATATACTGCCTAATTCCTTTTTAATTTGCTCTTATTTTAATACTCTGAAGCATTTCCTGAAATGGCTGTTTTTAAAAGGACCAAAATAGAACATTTGCCCCATGAATACTTGCTAATTTCTACCACAATTATCAGCTAAAACTTGCCCCCCTTTTGCTCTAATTTGAAGAAATCAATCTGCTCTGTACTGAATTGTCAGGTTGTGTAAAACTGGCAAGGCCAATGATAAATTTTGGGAGAAGAAGATGTGAAAAAGTCACTGGCGTATGCTGGGAGTTTGATGATGAGCTATGTCTTAGACTAGCTGTCATGTGGATATTTTTGATGACATGCTTCTGTTTCCTTTGAATTTTGAAGGGAAGTAATGGAAAAGGACATGACATATCCAAAGGCCATCAACTTTCATCCTGAACACTGGCATTAGCTTGTTCCAGGCATGAAAGTTATAAAATTCAAGGAGATAGTTTTAGCCTGTACTTTAAATTTCATCATGTGCCTTATGGAAAAATTCACATCTTTAATCTATTTTTCAGTGTTTTGTCTGCATTTCAGAATCCCACTAGAATCTCAAGATGATAATGTACTTGCTTCATTCATATTCTGCAAAAAATGATATATTACCTTCTTTCCTCTCCCTTTCTTTCTCCCTCATGTATGCTATATTTGCCCCTTTTCTTCCCTCTTTCCTTCAATGAATATTAATAATTATGTGAATAAAACTTTTGGATAATATTGAGAGGAAAATAATTATTAAAGAAAGATTGCCACTCCTCATTTCTGTGTTTTCCAGATACATGGTAGCATGGAGAAGGAAGGAGAGAAAATAGGTAAATATTTCTGCGGAAAGCACATACACTTTGGAGGTCTGATAGAATGTGACTTTAGTACACTTCATGAATAGAATAAAAACTGTGCCCAGATAGCATTCACACGCAAATTGGGGCTCCCTGCCTGAGCCCAGTCCCTGGTGTTAATGAGACACTCTGCAGGATATCCTGGCTTTACCAAAGAGACAGGTAGAAGATGTCACTGCGTGCCTCCCAGGCATTGGAAGCTGGCACTCATTTTCAAATTTCCTTCCTGTCTGGCAGGGGAAACACTACCTCCAACATATGATAACTATGCAACTCGAAGTGGGATAAGGAGACTCTGGCAAGACCTATTTTAGAGAAGCCTTGTGCTTACTGGCTATGCAGACTGCATGTCCTCCATGCATACATAACACTCAGGAGAACTGACTACCTGTTTTTACTACACACTCAGGATGAATTTTGATCTGACAGGGATCATCCAAAGGAATTTGTCAAGTGATGTATAGGATGCAAAAGGGATGCTGCAGGTGCTGTAGAGGTTGAAACTAAAAGCATGCAAATGTGTTTGCCTAATAATATCAGACAAAGAATACTTCCTTACTCAGAACTCAGCAAGCAAAGGGACTACCATTCTAGTTGTCATTCCATTTGCACAAACTAGTTCTTTATGGAAAGTTTCAAACATGTACCAAACAATGGGACCATGACTCCATCATTTGGCTTAAACAAGGATCAAATTATGGCCAATTTTATTCCATCTACTCTTCTTAACCTTCACTCAATCCTCCTCTGTTAGATTAAGAGAGTCCTGGTATGTCTATGTTTCATCTACAATGATATATATATATATATATATATATATATATATATATATGTATACTTATGATACTTATGAAATAAGTAATAGTTCCTTATAATTATCAAATGCTCCTTCAGTCAATGTTTGAATTTCCCTGACTTTTTTTTTTCTTCTGTTGCACATTGTGGTTGAAACAAGACCCAACTAAGATCATTACATGGCAAATTGGTTGCTGATGTATTTTTTAGTTCTTTTAAACTATACATTTTCCCCTATTAGTTTGAAATATCTTTTGAATGGTAATTTCTAGATCTTTGTACTAGGAGTTATAAATTTGCCTTTAAAGCAACTTGAGGCAACTTAAATGTCAACATAAGGAAGAATGGTTAAATCAACTATAGTGAATGCATTTGGTTAAATATTATGCATGATATAGTTGACAGAATGACCCATTTGTCAAACCTAGGGAAAGTTATTTTGAGTCTTAATATATCATTCGTAAATGAGAATAATAATTCAAGGATTAAATAATTTAAGGAACATATATTTCTTATCACTGTGCTCAGTATATAATACTATAGCATGAAGGGGTATTTTGATATAATTTTAACATATATAATGTTTAAACATTTTAAATTGACATATTTTATTTCTCCCTTAAATTATGTTAGGTTGCAGCTAGCTCCTTCTATGGGGAAGGGGCCAGTGGATGTTGCCTTAGTCATCATATATTTCAACTTTAAGCTTCAAACCAGTTTCTAAGAACATGTATCAACAATCTAAAATCCAGGTTTCTGGAGTAAAAGCATGGGTTGGTTTTTCACATTAAGATAATGGCCTCAGCTGGGCATGGTGGTACTTGCCTATAATCCCAGTATTTGGGAGGCTGAGATGGGAGGATCACAGGTTTGAGGTCAGTGTGGAGAAACTTAATGAGACTCTGATTAAAAATAAAAATTTAAAAGGGTTGGGGGTATAACTCAGAGGTAAAAGAATGCCCCTGGGCTCAATCCCTAGTACCCCCCTACACACAAATAAATATCTTGGCCTTATGAAAGAGTGCTTTGTTGGATTTAGTTTTCTTTTCTTAAGTGCATAGAAATCACAGGAAGAAGGGTATGTATGATATTTCTAGTCAGATAATAAGAGGAAATGAATCCATGCTACTGCAGCCAGAGTCCAAACAAGCAGAGAGATGAGTTAGTGCAAGTAAGAAGGGGGAAGAAAAAGGGATGCAGGTTGGGAGCACACATGTCCTGACTTCTTAGGAAGATGTGTTAAGGGCAGGGAGATTTTACCACCATATGTAGTAAAGAAAACCGAAAGTCCAGGGGAATTTCCCTTCTTTCATTTGATGAAATTCCACCTTTACCACAAGAGCGGATCCAAACAAATGTATGGGTGATGATATGAAGCCAGTGGACACAGATGACTAGAGAGATGGGAATAAGGCTGTTCCCTTAGGTCCCTCCAAATCCTGAGTGTGCATGCCAATGCAACATTATTAGTGGGCCCAGGAGAATGAATGCCATGGCTCTGAGAAGACCAGTGAACTAGCAAAAGCCTGTTGCTCGAAGAAGGGTAAAACTGAGACCTTTTTCCCAAAACCATGATCCATATTAGCCATTTATCTGTTCATTTTACCACATGCTTTCAAAAACAGAAACAGAAATAATAACACCACCAAGAAAAGAAGAAAACAAACAAACAACAAAAAAATACTCAGAATCCATCTTGTAAACAAGCAGGAGGAAGGAAGGAAATCTGAAACATAGAACCTTTTCCTGAAATACAAGGGAATGTTTAGCCCAACTCAGAGACAGCTGAACTTTACTACATATTTCACAGGCATGAAATGTTTAAAGTGAAAGAGACCAAAATGTTACTGATTGTCAAGTTTAAGTTCCCCCATTACCTAGCAAGCTAATGAGAAGAATCACGTTAGCTCTAGTAACTTAAAAAGCTAAGCTATATTCTGTGTGTGTGTGTGTGTGTGTGTGTGTGTGTGTGTGTGTGTGTATGAGTCTTTGTGCAATTTGATTCGCCAGTTCATGTTGATAAAGCAAAAAAGGATTCATAATTCTATGCATGGTATGGTTATAACCATGTAAAACAAAGTTTTAAAGAATGTGTGAAAGATTAAGTAGTGTTCTAAAAATATAGGTAGTGTTTATGTTTGAGTTTGGTTATAGAAGCTTAAGGAATGGTTTTCTGTTCTTATCTGCTTCATTTAATCATAATAATTTGATCTGATAGAATTTTTTAACCTAGAGAATTATTATATTTAAATACATTGTCCTTAATGAGCAATGATTGAGCACTAGTGTTCCACAGACACTGTGCTAAGCACTGTGAAAAATATAAAGTTGGATGAGACCTAGCCTCAATACCAAGGGAAATCACAGCATGGTGGGAGAAAAAGGCAGGTAAGCGGCCAAGGGAATTCAAATTCAGTTGTGCTCTAGCCATAAGAAATGAAAATATTCTTCCCATCCATTCTAACTCATCTCTGGATTATTTAAATTCAGTTTGATGATATGAAAAGAGTAAGATTATAATATTAACTCAATTTTTTAAAAAATATCTTTATTTGTCCATTGAAGAAAAATAATTAGATATAAGAATGATGATCCATGTGTTCACTAGTGGAATACCTGAAGTGCAGGTGCCTTGGGCTTCACATCATGAAGCCATTTGTTGGGTGAAATAACCCTATACTGTGATCCTTTTGCTATTTCAGCAATGCACTATACAATTGATATTGTATAGACTGATTTTTTAAAAAAGGTACTGTATGATAAATAGTAAGAGGAATTAAACTTTTCAATTGTAAGAGATGCTAAAAATTTATCTAAGTTACTAGTTCTCAAATTATAACATGCATAAGAAAACATCTTATAAAAACAGGGATTGCTGGGTCCCATCCTTAGTTCTTGACTCAGTAGTTTGGGGTGGGGTCTAGTCATTTGCATACCTAACAATATAGCTTCTGGCTGACACTACTATTGCTCCTAGACATGCAGTTTAAGAACCACCAATCTAGGTCGATTTTCTTTTCAATTTATGAATCTCTTTTCCTATAAACTTTGATCTCTGCTAAACACTTCAAAATATGAAACACAAAGTTGCAATGAAGCCAGTTTGACTGTTGGACAGGCTAATTTTTAAAAAGAGTTCACCATAGCCCAAATCTGTCGCCTTGAAATTTCTATTCACTATATGCCTATTCTCCCCAGCTCATAACAGCTCTTCAGGTGTCTTCTTTTACCCGCATTTAAAGTTCACACTCCAACCATTTATTCCATATGACTCCTCTGTTTCTCCCATGATAGCCATCGCTGATGAAATGCCCAGTTTCAAATGTGGGGCTGAGAACACAGCATTCTAGTTATTGAGCTACTGGGACTCTCTTCTTTCATAAAATGATGTCATATATCTATTAACAAAGAACTGGATTTCATTCCTTTTGTGAATTGTTGTTAAGAGGTGTTCTGTGCAGATGACCAAGAAGTAAGCTGTTGGCCAAGGAGACTGGAAAACAGACTGCTGTCAAGATAACTGCTGGAGCTCAGAATATCCCACCTCTTGGGAGCATTGACCAGATTGTAGGGAACCCAAACAATCTTTTTAAGTAGAGAAAAATAGATTAAAAAATAACCAGATGAGTTTATCCCCCTTTTCCTGGTAGAAAGGCTGGGCAGGCATGCATTGCAAGCATAGAAATCTACATCGACTTGCATCCACTTAAAACTGCCTCATTACTATAGCTTTGTTGTATAGTTTGAAGTCAGGTTCCATCTAACTCTAGTTAGAATGGCAATCATCAAGAATACAAACAATAATAAATGCTGACAAGGATAAGGAGAAATAGGAACCCTTATATCGTGTTGGTGGTATTACAAATTAGTATATCCACTATGCAGATCAGTATGGAGGTTCCTTAAAAGTCTGGGAATGGAGCCATCATTGACCCAACTATATCACTCATGGGGATCTTCCCAAAGGAATTGAAGTCAGATTGCTATAGGGATACATGCATTTCCATGTTTATAGCAGCACATTTCATGAGAGCCAAACTATAAAAGCAGTCTAGGTATTCTTCAGCATACAAATGGATTATGAAATTATGGTAAATACATACAATGGAATTTTACTCAGCTATAAAAAAGAATACAATCATGTCATTTGCAGGAAAATGGTTGGAATTTGAGAATATGCTGAGATTCACCAGTTGCAGAAAGTGAAAGGCCATATGTTTTCACTCATATAAGGAAGCTAGAGAGAAACTGGCAAACAAAGAGGATATCAGATAAGCAAGGGGAGACACTATTGAAATGGGGAAGGGGTAACCGGGGAGGGAGTGAGGAGAAAGGAGAGATCTGAGGATGGAGACTATTCAAATAATCCTTTGTTCATACAATCTGTATCAACATAAATATTATCCATGGAGGGGGCAGGGAGGGACCCAGAGGGAAACATAAAGAATGCTGTATACATGTATGTTACTGTCTCTCTGAACCTGTGATATATAATTACAATGTACCCCAAACAAAAACAAAAATAAAACATAAAATGAAACTGCTCACATGTGTGTCCCCTAATTAAGTTCTTGACAACCTACCAACCTGGAGCCATCTGCGTCTTTCTCTGGGCTGAACTTGCTTCTACTCATGGATGGTGGTTCTTGGTTCTGGCAGGGAATTTTTCCCAACAGCACTCATGTCATATTATTGGTTCAAATGGTATAAATATCTATAGAAAAAACTGAGCTCTTTTACACATTCTAAACAGATATTTGGCTTCCCCTTCTAATATATTTTATATATTGATATTTGCAGGAGATTCTTGCATTTATTCTGCCTAAATTTTATTACCTTAGTAGCTCATAACTCCAGTTTAGTAAGTACAGAGTAGTGCCTAAGAGCATGGACTTTGAAGTCAGGTAGTTCTGGATGTGAAACACATTGAGTCCCATCATCTAACAGCCATGAAGCCCCTGGACAACTTCCGTGATCAGTCTAAACATCAGTTTCCTCATAGACATTATGGTAACAGCATCAGTAACCTGAGTTAATACATGTAATTACAATTAGTATTCTGTTGGGGACATAGTACATTCTTAGTAAATGCTAGCTATAATTATTTTACTAAAGGTAATCTAAAACATTTAGGTTAATACTGAACAAGAAAATACCAATATATTACAGAAAACTGTAAACCCTTATAGTTTAGAAATTTTTAGAAAACTAAAATTACATGTATCATGTTTGTTTCAGTGAGACTAAAAATGTAAATCTATCTGCTTGCACCAGAAATATTCATAGATTTGATACAACTTCAATCAAAATAGCAATGTGATATTTTAGAATTCAACAAAATTTCCACACAAAAATATGAGAAAAGGTAAGATTATATAATAGATAATCTGAATTCTTTTCAGATAAAAAAGGAAATCTAACCATATCTGAAATGAACTTATAAAGAACAATTAAAATTGTTTGGTACTGGTAAAAACTCAGAAAGACACAGGGAAGGGTAGAAAAATTAGAGTTAAACCCTAATACTTTTATGAAAGAAGTCAACTTTCCTTAATAAAGAGGTAAGAAAGACATAATATCTGTATTGAAATGAAATAATAAGTAGTATTAAAATAAAATATAAACAAGTGTGAATCATGCCTTATATAATGTATTATGGAAGGAATTCAAAGAAATATATTGCTTTAACTAAATACAGAAAAGTAAAAAGCCCCTACTAAGTGAAAAATACTGTTCTTATTTATATAACTTATTGAAAATTGGTACTGAGAACACAAATTAACATTTATAATATATAAAGAATATATTTAAATTCAGAAGGAAATCTTAAATATAAAAATCTGAATAAAGAATTAGTATATGAAAAAAATTACATAGAAAAAATAAAATGAAACTCAGAGGAAAAAACAAGAGTCTATGGAACCTGGAGAAACCTTTAATGACCTCTTAAAGTAACTACTAAATTAAAAAACATATTGCATTCATTGCTGGTGAAAGTTTAATGAATCTATTGTTTTGTTTTTAGTAATTTTATAGATTGGCATACTTCTTTTGGGAAACAATATATTAAGGATAGTAAAGATGCATATGCTCTTTGTGTCTGGTAATTTTACTCTAGATTGTCTCCTAATGCAATGATTCAATGGAAACAAAAATGTATATATACTACAGCTATCTATGATACCAAATAATTGAAAATAGCACAAATATAAAACATTAGGAAAATAGATTTAATAAAATCAACCCAGGTAAAGATTATGCAGTCACTAAAATGATTATTATGGCTATATAGACATGTTCACATAAAGAAAATAACAACATATTTATTTTATACATACATATGTTTGTATTTTACATTTTAAATGCATACAAAATGGGTTTCATACCAAATGCAAAAAGTAAATATAGGTGCATGTAAAATGTAAGATGCAAAAGGTACTAATAATACTATTAGAGGAAGATTATGGTTAGTTTTTAAATCATTATGTAAGCATTGTTATTTACATATATATTTATTGTTTCCAGTATAAATTAATAATAATTTTGAATTGTAGTTCTGTCTCATAACTTAGTTTTCTCTTTTTACTTCCTGTCTGAAAACTTGAGAAGTGTTTTCAAAAGTTTTATTCAGCCCAGCAATACACAACATGTTGGCATCAAGAGCTTGGTAGCCCATGGTTATTCCTGCAGTCACCCAGCAAAGGTACATTGTGAGTCTCTGGCTCTGCTATAGATAAACTAGGAGAACATAATATGTTACCACTCTTGATGGTCTAATGGGGAAGAGCAACAAACAGGCATAGAAAGTGACAACTAAATTATAATGTAATAAGTACAGCAGTAGAGTTATGCTAGGACATTTTAGAAGCACCAGGGTGGTATTTCAACACAGGAGTTAATAACAGATAGCAGGTCTGAGTTACAGAATTAGTAGTAGTTAGGGAAAATGACATCTGGTGAGAGGAAAGGAATTATGTACAGAGAGTGGGCATGGAGGCAGGGAAGAGTATAGTGAACAGGGGAAACCCAGACAGGGTGGAAAAGGCAAGAGCCTTGGGTTCATATTAAGTTTTGATTCTACCATTTATTAGCTAGATGATTCACACCATTTCCTTATGTATAAGATGCAAATGATGTAAGATTATATGTAAGATTATATGTAAGAAAGCAAGCACTGTAATGCCTGACATGGGGGAAACTATCAACAAATGGAGGCTACTAGGACTGTTTTTAATGGTTTTGATATTGCTAGAACAAAAAGTACATGGTAGGATGCTATGAGATGTAGAGGACAACCAATTCATGTGGGGCCTCTTCATCAGGCTAACGAGCTTGGACTCCATCCCATAAATCATTGGTGCTTCTGACTAATTTTAAACAGGAGAGCAACACGGTCAGGGATGCTTTGTGATAAATCACTCTGGTTTCAAATTGGATTGATGAATCCAAGACTCATAGCACAGAGGTCAGTTAGCAGGCAACTCTAATAGTTCTGGGCAGAGTGGAGAGGACCTGGGATAGGAATGGAAATGAGATTGGTTGGAGAAAAAACCATCAGGTAAAACAGGGAGGGTTTTGTGATTATGGAGAGGTGAAAGGAAGTGGGGAGGAGAGTGAGGTGTCAAGCATAACTAGCTTTCTAGTACGGGTGGGTGAGAGGAGGAGAAACAAACAGCTAAAATGTTAAATGAAAAAGGAGGAACTAAGGGAAGAGAGTGAGTTATTGAGTACCATGTGCAAGGCCTGATGCTGAGTTCTGAGGTTACCAAGCTGAGTAAGACATAGCCCTGTTGTAAGGAGCTTAGCATGCTGGCAGGGAAGACATAAACAGACAAATAAATTACAGTTTGGTTGAAGTTACATATCTGAATTCTTAGCCCCCCAAAATTTAATTTCTAATCATGAAATAATAATCATACAATCCCCAATTAAGAGATATTCTGCATGGCAATATGGATTTTTTGAAAATCTTAATGTCATGAAAGTAAAAAATAAATTGGGAGACAGATCAGTAGTAAAGGAACTGATAAGCATGACAACTAAATGAATGTATGAGCATTGGTTAGGTACTAATTTCTCATTCCAGGAGAAATGTTGAAAGGACATGACTATGATAATTTGGAAACGTTGAGTCTGGACCATAAGTAAAATAATTCAATTATATCATTGTTAAATGTCTTATGGCCCAATGCTATTGTGGTTATGTATAAGAGTCCTAGGTGTTCAGACATAGTTGCTAAAATACCTAAATAGATGGGGTAGCAGCCATGTCTATAACTTACTTACATATATATGATATATAAGTAAGTATATGTATAAGTAAGTATATGTATATACACACATATCTCTATATCTCCATCAAGTATATGTGTAAGTAAGTATATGTATATACACACATATCTATATCTAATATCTATATCTATCTATCTATCTATCTTTGTATATAGGTTACAGATAGATAGATAGTATATACACACATATCTATATCTATATCTATACGATAGATAGATAGATAGATAGATAGATAGATAGATAGATAGATAGATAGATTTTTTCGGTACTGGGGATTGAACCCAGGGGCATTATACCTCTGAGCTACACCCTCAGCCCTATTTTTTATTATTGATTTTGAAAGAGGGTCTCACTAAGTTGTGGAGGGCCTCACTAAGTAGCTGAGACTGGCCACAAACCTGCGATACTGCTTTCTTAGCCTCCCAAGTACTAGGATTACAAGTTTGCACCACCACTCCCGGCACAAATATTTATATTTTTATATATGGATATTATGGATGGGTGTAGAAAGAGTATGTGAGACTGGGAAAATATTCAATTTGGTAATTTTTAAATGAAAGCTACTTCTATGTTTATTTCATTGTTCTTTAAATTATAGATCTGAGTTTTGGAAAAATATAGTGAGGTATAGTGTTCTGATAGAGGTGGGCTCAGTATGCTATCATAACAGTAACAAGTACAGACAAAACATAAGAAGTATGAAAAAATGTTTTATTTTGAGCTAAGCCATTTCTCAATTTTAGATGTGAGCTAACTCCCTTTTCTCCAGTTTTATCTCCATGTTTTTTTTTTTTTTCATGTGAAATCTGATTTTAAAGACTAGTTCTAACTGTGATGGTTAGTTGAGCCACACTCCATTGTATTGTGGAAACAGACACCATAGCAGATTCAGCCTGCATAGATAGTTTCTCCAATATGAAGACTGACCCATGAGAAAGTATATACTTAGACACAGTAATGAAGCAAGTTCATAAAACCTATTACTGTTCCTTTCATCTCCAGTGGAAAAGTTCATTCACTTTCAAAGTGTTTCTCTATAGCGCTCTATAGTCTCATATTCTGTTTACTGAGTAGATCTCCCTACATACAGACACACACACACACATATGCACACGCGCGTGCGCACGTGTACACACTGTTTCTGGAAGCCATTCTAGCCGTTCTAGCAAGTTCATTTACTGAATATTACCATGCACCAAGTATCATCATTGTTACTTTACATATTTAGCATTTATTTATTCAAAAATATTTACTAAGTGAATGCTTTACAGCAGACACTATTCAAGGCACCGGAGATATAGTAGAGGAGAAGACAGATCTAAATACCCACCTGTTAGAGCTGATTACATCCTAATGATCTCATTCAAACTTTGCTTATGATCTCATTCAGTCTTCACAAAAATGCTGAAAGGGAGATTTGATGAGACTTCAAATTCTGACTAGTATCATAGTTAGATTCCAATCCTACTCTTACAAGTTTCAAGTCACACACTTTTGTTCTATATCTTTCTATTTTCCCACTAATTCAGCATCACTAAAATTTGTGGAACTTGCAAGGTTATGTGATTAACAGGGATTTGATTAAAAATAAAGAAATCTCTCTCATAAAAACCAAGCAACCAACCAACCAGCCAAACAAAAGAAAACAAGTCAAAACAAAACAAAACAAAAACAGAATATGCATTCTGTCCAAGAATATGCAAGTAAGTCTGGGACATAGTTTACACAGTGACTTGTTGGAGTTTCTTGTATCTAACAATAAAAATAAGCACAGAATATTCAAAATCACAATTGCCCTGGGCACTATAGGCACTGCGGGCAGCTCCATGCATCCTCTCTCTCATTATACAGTTGGGGTTGTCTCCTGCACTGTGCTCTTATACTTTGATATGCTAAGGAGCTTTGAATCAGCAGTGGGTGAATTGGACCCAGCCAGGGTCCCAGATTTAAATTTTAATTCATTAAAGAAGCACACTCTTCTGTGTAGTTAGTTCTGCAACAAAATTATGGATTCTGAAAAAGACAGTTCAAATATATTCCTGTGGCAACTTGATCTGTGACAAAGTAAAAAAGTGCTGCAAGTTTGAGATCCTAATGAAAACAACAATAATCCTGTGGAATGGAAATTTAAAGTGCTAATACCAGCAATCAGAAGTAATGACTAGTTTATTAGGCTATCATTTGAACAACATTATTTCCGCTTCAATACAAAGCATCTTGCTCACACCTCATACACAGGAGGTAGTATCCAGTGTGGGGAATTGGGGGGCTTCTAAGAAGCTACAGAGCACAGTTCTGGGACTTCTGGTTCTAACCACTCAGCATATCATTTCCCAAAGACACATCAGAGACTGGCTCTAGCACCTTTTTCCATAGAGGACATTATGCATCCAGGGAATCTTTATTTGGAAGTAGTGGAAACACTTAACTTTACAGCATGCATCTCTCCTGTGAATTTGTGACCTGCCCTCAAGGTTGGGGCCAGGAAATCAAAGGTCTTAGAGCTAGAAAGAACCTATGCTGTTCATTCCCAGACTTTCTGACAGGTAGGTTCTCACAATCACAAATTAAAGCCTAAGAAGGTAAGAGAATTTTCCTAGAGAGTCAAATCTAGAAACAAAGAAGGAATATCTATTAGTTCTCACATGCATGAAGTCTGACATGAAAGGGTTTCCTCACAGGGAAATGATCAGTTACTTGGACATTTTATGATCAAGTTATTTGGGTTTGCAATATCTAGGTAATTGCCACTTATTATGTAAGCATACAAATAAAAATCTGTATCTAAATAAAGTAAATTTAATCAACATTTATTGAGCATCTACTATGCTAGAAATTGGGGATAAAATGGTCATTAATACAGGTATGTTTCCTGTCCTCATGAAATTAATAGTCTAGTAAGATTACAGTGAATAGGCAAAGGTATGCTACAAGCCTTGTGAAAGTAGAAACAAGGTAATTGAAGTCATAAGAAGGCTTTTTATTTGACTTGGAGTCAGGTACAATTTAGTGAAACAAGTGGTATCTATACAGAGTATGTAACATCTATACTAATTCCAGAGAACAGAGAGGAATGAGATGACAGGGAGGTAGAGTAAGTGGTTCAAGTAGCAGGAACTATATAGGCAAAGGGCTAGAGAGAAAATGGAAAACTTGGGAATTGGTGACAACTTACTTTGTATGACTGGATTTGAGGCTTCAAGGGTTCAAAGGTCAGAGTCATAAGAGACAAAACTGGAATGCTAAGCAGAAGTGAACATATATTTTCTAAAGGAATTTTAGTTGTATATAATATGTGGTACTTTATCCATTATTTTTACAAAATTAGTAGAATAAAAACTGTTTTTTATTTTTTTTTGGTATTGGGGAATGAACCCAGGGGCATTCTACCTCTAAGCTACATCCTCAGACCTATTTTATTTTTTATTTTGAAACAGGATCTTGCTAAATTACTGAAGGTCTTGCTAAGTTGCTGAGGCTGGCCATGAACTTGCTATCCTACTGCCTCTACCTTCCAAGTACTGTGGTTACAGATGTGTGCCACCACAGCTGGTTCTGGTAAAATTTTAGAAGATATATCAATCCTAACTTTAAAGTGTTTAAAGTTTTAAATGATGATGATAACTTCTGAGTTCTTTCCTGGGATGACATGCCTTGCAGCAGGTTAGGCAGTGTTTACAAAGAATTGTGGACAGTCTTGGGTGTTGCAAATTATAAAATCACAGGTTTTCACCCTGGCTGCAAATCAAGATCACTAGAGGAATTTTAAAATAAACTGATGGCCTGAGATTATTATTTAATAGGTCTATATTGATATTAAACACTGGTATTTTTTAAAAGCAAGATGTAAATTCTAAACACAAGAAAGAATCCAAGCTGATTATTCTGATTATATCTTCTTAGCTAGACCATGAGCTTCTTACAGTGTAATTG
The DNA here is from genome assembly GCA_004027655.1 of Graphiurus murinus. Taxonomy (NCBI): domain Eukaryota; kingdom Metazoa; phylum Chordata; class Mammalia; order Rodentia; family Gliridae; genus Graphiurus; species Graphiurus murinus. The sequence continues at coordinate 37,054 of PVLC010007582.1, read as the reverse complement.
GGGTCTACAGCTTCTGCTTTATCATTAGCATTTTCAACAGCTAGACATAAAATAGACACTCAATAACACAAAAACAACTGATTAACAATAGCAATGGGGGAGAAAAGAAGGTCAAGTATTATATAATCTCTGCTTACCATGTTACCTGTTATTGAGGGTCTCCTAAGTGCACTTCTGTATCTCCAGCACTTAGCCTAATATGCCACAATGTAGGTGATTAGTAAACATAAGTTGAGTAAATGAGTTACTATCCATTGTAGAGATAAGGAAAATTAAAAGATTTCTTATCCATGATCACATGGTTATGTGATTCAAGACTAGGCTGATTACATTTAAAAGTCTATCCCTTTCCAGTGCTGTGAATGCTCAGGAGATTTGACCAAAAGGCATTCTATGGATAGCAACTGTCATGAATGTATTGCTTGTAGATGCTATGGAAAATGTCTGACCCACCTGTTAACTTCATGAAAACTTTGTCTCCTCCACTGACAGATGCATACACTACAAATGTTTCTAAAGTAATCTGGTCCCATCTCTAGAGGGGAATTTTCCTCTACCTTCTTCCATGGACCCTGCAGTTTCTACAGAGAAAAAAAACAGATTGTAGCTCAATCAACAGAGGCAAAGTACTGGGAGTGGATGTGTGGATGGAACAGAGCTAGGTCTGATGTGGGGGTGGGGTTCTGTGATAGGAGATGGGGAAAAGCCTGTTACAGAAGTCAAGGTGTTCAAGATGAGAGTGTCATGGGGGACCCTGGCCTTTCATGAATCATCAAGCAGTAAGAGAAATCTTGACCACAAGAAAAGAAAGAGTGACAGACAGACAAATTGCATGGAAGACCTGGAACCTTCCATTACCCCTTCCTTTCTTTTACCCAGTTCAGCTAGGAAAGGACTTTGGGTGCATCTCAACTTTTTCTTGTGACTTTGCATTTTGATTGACTTGCTATTTTACCTAGAGAGTATGGAGAGAGTGGAGAGGTAGGAAGTAGTTGATAAGTGAGATGGAACATTGATACAACATGCTTAGATCTTCACACATCATTGCTATGTGGGCATACATACACTTTCATCTTACATAAATATTAACTAGCACATCATATGTTATGGATTTTAGAAAGTTAATAAATGTTATATTTATTGAATGTAGTTTGAAGTTCCATAATCTATATTTTTAAAACTTTTAGGAGCAACCAAAAAATTGTTGTATCACTCTCCTTTTTACCTACCTCAAAAATAAAACAAAATAAGAAATCAACATTAATTTGAGTTTGCCTTTTTTTTGGTAAATAGATGTCTCTTTTAATTCTTAGAATATTATAGTAAATATATTTGTAAATTTAAAACCAATGTATATTAACATTATTCTTGACTACCAAATAATAAGTAGAAATGATGATATTCTAGACTATAGCCATCAGGATTTTTAAATTTTTCTTTAGATATTTACATGAAACCTAAATCTCAAGTTTTTATGCTATTACTTTAGAAATAGCCCTTTCAAATATTCAATCAATACTTTCAGGCATCCCTTTCTTTTTCACATGCCTAATGCTACAATCCTATATAGATGAAAGTATCTTCTCCTTTCCTCTAAAATGTGAGTATCTTTCACATGGGATTCCCAAAATTTAATTTGCTTTCTGATTAAAACAACCAGCACAAACCTACAATAAAATACATAGCCTCCAGAGAGCAGCTGGATTTTAATCAAGAATTTCTAGAAACCATAGTATGCTTTACTTACAAAAAGCATTTCAAAGTAAAATGCCAAAAGTTGTTTCATTTCCTTGTGATTTATCCTCATGTATGAATTGGTTTAATTTCTCACATTCTTGCCAACTTAATTCCTTATGAATAAGGAGAACTTAGGAGGGAGGAAAACACTTGGAACTAGTACCCTTTTCCCTGTAGCTGTTTATATGATTTTCTTTCTGTGTTTTTTAAATGGTATAGCAGTGTCTTGATAGAGCAGGAACAGGTGGTGGTAGACTCTAAACAAGTCACAGCCATGGACTCGGAATGATGAAAGCACTTTAGGCACTGCCCACTTCTGTCATGCTCAATATTATATCTCTACTGGGTATAATGGAGTTTGCAGCAGGTCTATTTGTATAAAGTGTAAGAACTTATGAAAGGAGAAGGTTTACTTTAGTAAAGTGTAAAGTACTACTTGTAGGCTGATCATCTGACTTTCACCCCGAAATGGACTCTTCATTGGAAGTCCAGTGCTTCAGTATATTTTCTCAAATTTTTTTCCTCTCTACCATGGGTTTGCATATAAAAAAAAAAAAGTTTATTTTTAGTTTAACTTAGGTTTTCATGGAAGAAAATAAATTTTAAAAATTCTCCTTTGTTAACCATCTGCTATGTTAGTTAAGAATTTAATTATTGTTATAAAAAGATATGTATTCAACATTCAGCCTCTTTTAAGAGTTTGCTTCTATTTGAAGCCTATGGGTCTAAACTAATTTAAAAGTAAGTCTTATTGTATTATTTATGTGATCGTGACTTACAGTGGTTTCAGAGTAGGTATATGACAAATGTTAAGAGGCATTTTTTTTTTTTTTTTTTTTTTTTGTCCTGTCTCAGAATGCTTCCCAGGGGAAAACTAGCTTTCCTACATTCTTCAATAGATGTGCAGAGTTCATGAGGCCCAGCTGATCTGCACCAGTCCCCCTCACATTCCAGTGATTTGTGATAATGCAGTCCTGAATAGAGTACTCTACCTCTGGCACAGTCATTGGCCCAGGCCAAACGGCCCTGGCAAGAGAATGTGCTTGGGGATCTGCAGCTCCGAGAATGATCTTGCAGCTGCTCTGGCCATTCTGCTGGTGGATGGAGTTTAAGAACAGGGCTTGAGGCTTGAGATTTAGTTGTGTTTTTGTCATTTTCAACTTCAAAGAATCCTGATCTATACAGAAAGAAGCTAAGGTGCTGACATTTCTTTAATGATGAAATATCATAGTTTGATATGTGCAAACTCACTCAGTCTAGCTTTTAAAAAATAAGAATGATAGACACTGATAAGATCTTAGATTAATCATGCTACATAATTTTTTATAGAAATACAACATTAGACTTTTGGGGGGAAAGGTACTAGGAATTGAACCCACGGACATTCTACCTCTGAGCTAGACCCTCAACCCTATTTTACTTTTTATACTGAAACTAAGTCTTACTAAGTACTGAGGGTCTTACTATGTTAATGAGACTGGCCTCAAATTTTCGATCCTCCTGTCTTAGCCTCCCAAGTACTAGGATTAGTGGGGTGTGTCACTATGCCCAGCCTGACACTGTAATTTAAGAGAGTATTTGGAGTATCTTGATTGGGTTGATTTCAGTAGCACTTACCACAGATGATCTCATATAAAATGACTAGAGAACAATATGAAATAAAAAATATCTAAGTGATGATATGTTTCTTATTCTAATTTTGAAGTTACAGCTTTTCCATAGTAAATTTTCAAGATATTACAATTGATTTGGGCTGAAACATATCCCATGCTTATCTCATTTGGGAACCACTATGCTAAGCAAAGTTAAAGTGTTTATTGAAGGACTTTTTAGAATCCTGCAATAAACCAGAGTGAGTATCCATGCTTTCTCAAGCTTATTTGACCATATAACCATTTGCAACTAAGCATTTTGGGGAACTAGTGTTCTATAAGTAACAGTTTGAAAAACTCATGTCCTTGTTAAAACGGACCTTGTACACAGTCCTTGTCACTTGGTAATGCATATAAAAAGAATTGCTAAAGTGAAAAAGAAATCTCTTTTTTATCCATTTTACAGGGTAATATAGTGGAGGATCAAGAATACACAGATGTGAATTCCATCTCTTCTGCTTTCTAGCTGCTTTTTAAAGTTTTTGGTGAAATGAAATAGAATCTTCTCTGCGTAGGCTACCCTGTTCCTACTTCTATGTGTAAACCACTCCTCTTTATTACTAAAGAAAAAAATCAGCTCAGGAATTGTCACCTCCCCTAAGTTCTTGTGTATTATTAAATAATACCACACACCACACTGCATCATAGTTTCCATATTATTTAATAATCTCCCCTATTAAACTTGGAGCTACTTTAAAACCCCAAATATGGTCTGATCATCTTAATATACTTGGAGATGAACACAGTGCCTGGCATTTAGTAAGGTATCAATAAATGATTGTGCTAATTGGAAAGTTATCCCTTTTAGCTGCTTATGCTTGCTAATGAGTAACTCCAGCTTCTACCAGAAACTTTAAGCCTAAGCAGGTTAAAATATTTGATGGTATCATCTCTAAAATCTTTTTTAGCAATCTCTAAAATGGTATGCTCTCACCAAAGGTGAGATGCATGTAACAATGTAATAACTGCTATGATAAAAGAAATTAGCCCTTCTACTTACATATTTTTTTTAACCAAGAAAAACTTCAATTTTATGGATATATTGTCATTGTTAGCCACACATGATACATATTGTATGAGGTACCCCAGGTATTTTTTTTTATATAAGAGAGGGAGTGCTGTAATACATAGGTCAAAAAGCTACCTAACTCATCTCTCCCTTTTTGATATCAGTTTATTAAATAAGTGTATAGTTTAAATTACTAGGATTAAATTAAATAAATGTCACAAAGTAGATGACTGGCTCTAATACATTTCTTGCAAGTAAACTACAATTTGAAGATAAAGCAAATGCAAATAATACAAGCACAAATGAATGAGGAAAATGAAGATCTGATTTTCCTCTAATTTCTCGTAAAAACTTTCATCCAATTTATAAGGTGAACATGGTGATAGTCTAATCAGATGGGAAAAATCAAACCCTAAAATTCTAAACATATCAAGAAATTTTGAAATATTACTCTTACAATATAATAAATTAACTGGGATTAATAAATGATGACATAAAAACACTAGAGTTTAAGAGATGTTAAAACTATAGCATATTCTGAGCCGGGAGTGATGGTGCACTCTTGTAATTCCAGTACTTGGGAGGCTGAGACAGAAGGATTGCAGGTTCGTGGCCAGCTGCATTTCTAGGTGAGGCCTTCTACAACTTAGTGAGACCCTGTTTGAAAAATAAAGAATATCACAATGCACCATTTAATAAAAAAAAAAAAGAAGAAAAATTAGAGATGGGGTGTTGCTCTGTGGTAAAATGCCTCTGGATTCAACCTCTTGTACCACAAACAAAACAAACAAAACAAAACAAAAAACCCCCACAACATACATACATATATATGTATATGTATACATATATACATGCATGTCCATGTGTACATATATGTACATATATACATATGTACATATATGCACACATATGTATATATGTGTGTGTATATATCTGTTTAGACTATGGATTCTAATCTAAACAGATAATATTTTATATTTGTTACTAGGCCTGAACAATAGTACTCTTATATGTTATAAATAATTATATATAAATTGGTGTGCATTCTCATGCTTCATTTCTTCTTATACATCAGAAAAGCAGTTCAGAGTTCACAACTTTAATGGTACCAAGGGTTTTATGGCTAATAAAAATACATCTAATTAAGCAATGCATTTAGACAGAATTCTGCCTTCCCTTGTCACAAGGTTCTAACCAAGGAATGCCATGTAACCAGTGGTATTCTTCATAAATTATGGTAAAGGAAGTATCAGGCCTATGGGAACTCGACCATAGACTTTTTAAAAAACAAATTTCTTATCAATAACAACTTTCCTGGGAGTATGCAGTTACAGAACACATTTGAATAAGCAAATCGAATTATAACAGTGTACAGGAAAAGCCCTATACCCATCATCTTGACTTTAACTTAAATTCAATTTGCTAATATTATATGAATAACAATGTTACTATGAATAAATTACTTTAATGGAAGGATATTAGATTGACTATTCTACATAATGCTTTGGCCAGAGTCAGAGGGCCTAGCTACATACAAATAGGAGTTTGAAATGGAAAAGGGAGGGCTTTGGAGCCAAAGACCTGGGTTCAAATCATAGATTTGCTTCTTACTATCTATAAGTATGGAAGCTTCTTTTCTTAGATTTAGTTGCTTCAGCTACAAATGAAGTTCTCCTTGGTATCACTATTATGCTTTCAATTATTTGTTATGGTTATTTTAAGTTTTCTTCCTTCCTAGTCTAGAGAATAAATTCTGCATCCTGGTGCACAAGTGACCCACCCTTCCCACCAATTCTCCTCTGGAGCTTATCCCAATAAAAGAGAATCCTATCTCCTGGATACTAGAACTTCTCTTCTTATCCAAGATTTCCAAAAGCACAAACTTAATCAAAGAAACTAATGAAAACAACACAAATCAGGATAGCAAAAGAATTTAGAGAATAGACTGCATGAAATTTAAATAGTTTTTACAAATACAAAATGGGCAAAATAAAATAACTTACTGATAGTAAAAATTAAAATGAAATGAGAAGGGCCATACAAAATATTGTTCCCAGTGTCTGGCAATATTACTACTACTAATAATGGAATCTATATATTCCAGTGGGAATAAATTGGTCTGCTCTGGAGTATGAAAGGCATTCTATCTCACTTCTAGAAGATCTTTAGTATCAATCAATTCTTTGTCTGAATTTCCAGAGGGATGGTCCTGATCTTTAAGCTTCACAGAAACAGAGGGGGGGGAAAAGAACCCAAGACTAGAAAAGAGAAGAGATATGAAAGTATCTTTAGATTCACATCTGAAGATTCAGATCTGGCTGATAGATCTTGCCAGCTTCCCATGGAATATAGTCATTGCCAGCATTACTACAGGTTGCTCCAGGATTGTGACTGCCTTTTTTTTTTTTTTTTTTTTTTGAAAATGTGTATGCTTTCTTCCTCTTTTCCCATTATGGCATTTCATTAAAGAGTCAGTATTTTCCACTCAAAGCCATATATCCATCAGAAGCCATATATCCATATCTAATCAATATCACTGCATGTCCCAACACATATATGTATACCTAATATATTTTATTTTTATATTTATTCCTTACACTCTCTATATACATATGCAGAAATGTGAATAAATTTTAAATGTACTTTTCTGAATAATACCTTTATTGAGATAGAATTCATATATAATACAATACGCCTATTTAAAATGTTTTTTAAAAGTTTAGTTTCTAATATATTCATACAGTTGTATAACCATCATATTTCATCAATTCCTCCAAAAGTATACAGTCACTAGCTGCAACTCCCTTTCTACTCCCTACCCCATCACCCACAGTCCTATTACAACAATTAATTTCTATCTCTATTCACTTTTTTCTGGATATTTTATATACCTCATATATATTTCTTACTATATTTATTCCTTACCCTACTTCCCTACTTTGCAAAATCCTATTTGGCTTCAGAAGAGTCTAACAACTTTGCTCTGGCAGAAAAAAAAAAAACAAAAAACAATAGAACCAAGGAAGGCAAAACCAAAACCAAAACCAAAACAAAACAAAAAACCATCAGCAGCAGATTACTTTCTGGAATAATCCAGAACATAATTAGAACCAATTCATTTTTTTTTGTTTGTGTGTATAGAAATGAAAGAATAAAATATCATATATAAGCACAAATTCATTTGTTTTAGTCTTACACATGATTCTAAATGCTTGATATCTCAAAAATATTTTTTTTCATTCCGTCTTTTATTCACACATTAATTGATCCACATAATGTATACCAGGTGCTCTGCTTGATTTTTTATAATAATCATGTGGCAGAAAGTAGATCTGCATTATCACTTCATTTTTAAAGATAAAAAAACTGACTGATATGTCTAAAATTGCACAGTCCACACAGAGAAATAAAAATTGAATTTGGGTCTTTGAACGTCTATCAAGTGCTCACTCCATCATGTTACACTTTGCACTCTCAAACAACCACAGATATCATGTTACAAAGACTCTGTGCAAGAGTGGACTCCATAAAAATAATTTCTACTTCTCTAAGACCATTTTCCTATGGTACCTATGATTATAGTGCAGACACTTCTACAAGCAATAGAATTTCTTCATTATAATGGGTATCGTGGGTCTGAGCAACAAAGCCTCATGCACAAAACCTCCCTCTCTTTCCTGGTTTATTCCTCTCCCTGACTGTCCCAAATGCAGAAGGGTTTAGCTATTTGAGCTCTAGAATTTATCATTCTCCTCATTCATGCCTCAGTACACAATACTCTCTCCTGGTTATTAAATCCCAGTGGGCTTGTTGCAAACTTAAAAATGAAATAGCATTTGACCAAAAAAAAAAAAGTATGCTCATTTTACACAAAGAATCGTGGACTAGAATTCAGTAGGGAGGAGAAAAACAAAAACAAAAACAGGGGAAAAGAACTGGCGATTACAAGGTCAGCCGTCATCAGCAGCAGCAATGGCAGAACAACATCAGATAAATGTCTAATGCCTTACCAATCATTGTGGTCTCTTGCTGGGTTTAGCACAGTGTGTTTCAGGGTAGTTTTCTGCTTTCCTAGCTCTTAAGTGCCTTCGGGTTGAAGGTACCAACATATCCATGAGGTATGCACATTTAACCTGGGGCAGGAATCATCTTCTGCGGTAAACAGGGCTCCCTGTACACAGGTTGGGTTTCCAGAGTCCACTGGCACAAGTCTTCTAGTAGAAACAGGGCCAAGCCAGGCAGGATTGCATTGATGGATCAGCCAGGCTTGTCTTGGTACAGTAACCTAATAAACTCCAACTGTGAGCAGCACCACTGGTGCTGAGAAACTGGATTGTTCATGGTAACAGGACTTTCTCCAATACAGTTGGTGAAAAATTCAAGTGGTCCTGTCTGCTGGTAATATCCGGGGCACTACCTCATCCATTTAATTAACCTCCAGAGAGCTAGCCAAGGCACTGCTCTGATTACAAAATAATGGGTCCATCAGGCACAATTAGTACCGAAGTGAAACATGGCAGTTTGCATGAAAACAATTGAAGTAAACAATTCCAGGCTCTGACAAGGGCTGGCTTCCTAATTAACCCTTAGAGGGCTAATCTGTTTGCCTGAACAAAACCTAACCTGGTGCCTTTGCCAGTTGGCATGTTGGGTAAATGATTTTTTGCATCAGATCTTGCTAAGCATGGCACTGCCAAGTGGAAATGACTAATCTTTGAAGACTTATCCCATGACCTTGAAGAGACATAGAATTCAGTGAACTATTTGCTAAGGCATTCATAGATAGATTATGGAGAATGACTCCTAGAAAGTCTTAGAAAATCCAAATTCTGAGAAGCATAGAATTTCTATAGTTTCTATTTGAGGGAAAGACATGTTTTCTTCTATCTGCTAGCTCCATAAGAACCTAACAATCCTCTGTAGACAGCAGGTACACAACCTAGACTGTAGGTGTGGCTTGCTTTGAGGTAAGATTGGGAGAGAGAAAACTGTTGCCTTTTCTAGCCTCCAAATTAAAAAATAAACCAACCATTGTCTCTATCAATTTTAATAAAAACATTTCTGTTTTGTCTTTTGGTAAGATTTGTATTTGTTTCATTCACTGTTGTATCCCCAGCCTCTAGAACCATGCCTGATACAAAACAGGTTCTTCTCAAAATACTTGTTGAATAAAAAGATGCTACTGTGAATGAGAGGGTGTGTGTGTGTGGGGGGGTGAAAATTACTATCCAAAAGCATATTTTTAAGAACTGTATAGTAAATAGGGCAATGGTTTACATTTGATGAGTTGTGGTTGGGTATTTATTATTTAAAATATAACTTAAAGTAACAAATATATATATATATATATATATATACTTTATTACCTTTAAAAACATATATTTTCCAAAAGTCTAAAATAGATTCAATAGCCGGGAGTGGTGGCACACACCTGTAAACCCATTAGTTGGGAGGCTGAGACAGGAGGATTGCAGGTTTGAGATCAGCCTCAGCAATTTATGAAGACTCTCAGGAACCTAGCAAGACCCCACTTCAAAATAAAAAATAAGAGCCGGGTGTGGTGGCGCACACTTGTAATCCCAGCATTTAGGAGGCTGAGACTGGAGGATCCGGGTTCGCTGGCAGCCTCAGCTACCTAGTGAGGCCCTCCGCAACTGAGGGAGACTGTGTTTCAAAATAAAGAATAAAAAATAGGGCTGGGGGTATAGCTTGGAGGTAGAATGCCCCTGAGTTCAATTCCCAGTACCGAAAAAATAAATAAAATAAAATACAGCTAGGGATATAGCTTGGAGGTAGAGTGTCTCTGGGTTCAATCCCCAGTAAAAATAGATTCAAGATACTTGTTACTATAAGTGAAATATTTCCATTAATCCTCAGAGTCTGAGTCTGGTGGGGAGGAGGATGGTATGAATTGGATACTGTAAAGTTTAATGATAGCCAAAAATATACACTGGAAAAAAGATAGCCTCTTTTACAAATGGTGTTGGCAAAACTGGTTAGCCATATGCAGGAAAATGGAAATAAACCCCTCTTTCTCACCCTGCACGAGAGTCAACTCAAGCTGGATCAAAGACCTGGAAGTTAGGCCGGAGACCTTTCAGCTATTTGAAGAGGGCATAGGATCAACACTTCAAAATATAAGCACAGGTAAAAACTTTCTCAACAAGACCTCAAAAGCACAAGCAACTCAAAGGAAGATCAATACATGGAATTACATTAAACTGAAGAGCTTCTGCACAGCAAAGGAAACTATCAAGAACCTCAACAGAGAGCCTACAGAGTGGGAGAAGATTTTTGGCAGTTACTCTACAGATAGGGGTCTAATATCTAGGATATACAAAGAACTCAAGAAAATCACAGGCAAGAAAACAAATAACCCAATCAAAAAATGGGCAATGGATCTAAATAGACACTTCACAAAAGAAGAAATACAAATGGCCAATAAATGTATGAGGAAATGTTCCACATCATTAGCAATCAGAGAGATGCAAATCAAAACTACCTTGAGATTTCACCTAACTCCAATCAGAATGGCAATCTTAAAAAACATGAACAACAACAACTGCTGGAAAGGATGTGGAGAAGTGGAAACTCTAATACACTGTTGGTGGGATTGCAAACTAGTGCAACCACTTTGGAAAACAATATGCCAGATGCTCAGACGAATGGGAATGAACCTACCATATGATCCAGCAATACCACTTCTGGGTATCTACCCAAAAGAATGGAAACCAAACTACCAGACCGATGCATGTGTATTTATGTTTAAGCTGCACAATTCACAATAGCCAAACTATGGAAGCAGCCAAGATGTCCATTGACAGATGAATGGATTACAAAACTATGGGACATGTACACAATGGAATTTTACTCAGCCATAAAGAAGAACAAAATCATATTCTTTGCAGGGAAATGGATGCAACTGGAAAAGATTATGTTAAGTGAAATCAGCCAGTCACAAAGAGTAAAGAAGCATATGTTCTCCCTAATATGTGGATGTTAGGGAGAAGATGGGGCATAAGAGGGTCTCCAGATGGAAAAGGAGAGACCCTCGATAAACAAAGAAGTTGATTTAACCGAAGGGGAAAGACGGGAGGCGGGGTAGGGGGACTGGAAAGTACATCAAGGTTGCTCACTAAATCGAACTGAGATGGAGGGAGGGTGAGGGAGTGGGGCAGGAACCTAGGGAAGGGGTCAAATGAGAAATGTGGGCACATATGTCGTTATCAATTTGTACCTAACATAGATGTATGCTTACAATGCACAAATAAAAAAAAAGGAAAAAGAATAAAGTTTAATGATATAAACTATAGTGTTCTTAACTATAAACAAGGCTATTATTACCTATCTTTATCTCCATGTTACTGATGAAGTGTAATTGTTATTGATAATGATGTAACATTAAATTGTTCACAGGTACAGGAAACAACTTTGACTGAGTCATATATATGCACATACACATGCAGATAATGCTCTCCATATATATCTTGACAGTATACCCAAAATAAACATAGCCAAAGAGGTTATTTTGCGGCTCTTGCTGTGCCAAAAACAATTCATCTGAGTGGTGTGTCCTGCATAAGGATGCAGCAGTCTAATTTTTTCAAAGCCCCTGAATGTCTTCAGTATGGCAGATCCAGTAGCTTGTTACCTTAATTTTCCTAATCTTTAAGTCAATGAAACCTATGGATTATACACCACAGGAAGAACCTGAAATTTCTGCACAATTGTGAATGTCATATCAGCAGCCAGAAATCATACAATATATTTGTGATCAGCAGAAGAGAGCAAAGTTTGAGAAATATCAGTGGTTGGCGCATTTTTCATTTGGGCAAATGAATACTGAAATCCTGGCTTATATTTGCCAGCTTAGTATGATTATTTAAATATATGTTTGAGGTGGCACACTAGCCATCACAGCAGGAGGCTATGATCTCATGCTTGGAAGAAAGGCTTTTCAGCTAGGCTCCTTGTGATCCTGAAATTCTATCATGACCTCAGTCCTTTTGGGACTTCCTAGCTGGAAACCTCAGCTAGGAGAATAGGAATGCTCCTGAGGACTGAACCAGGTCCCTTTCCACATTAGACTCGAGTCTTGGGCTTAGTCTTCCCTTATTGAACTGCCATTAACTGATATGACTGAGGAAGAGTAAAAATTCATTTCACTCCAGGAAGAAAGATCTTTTCCTCTAAGACTGATTTAACAAGATCTTTAAAATATGGAAGGGGTATTTAAGAAACCCATCTGGTCTCTGAATGCCCAATTTGCTTTAAATTCCTGGGCGTCAGGGTAGGCTGTCAATATAATCTGAGCAATAATGTGTATTCATGTTTCTCTGAGGTCATCAATGTTATTTTTACTATTCTTCGGAATAATGGTGCTTAGTGAAGCAATTTTTTTCATAACTTCTACCATGTGCCTACTTACAGGCTACATTCAAAAGCTTATTTAAAAATTCTACATCTCATCACCATCCTTCCTCCAGAGATTTGAATACAATCTAGACCTTGCTACTTATTTATTTAATAATTGATATCTGCAGATGTGGAACATGAACCTCAGTCCTTTTATTCTATGCTCAAATATCAAAATAGGCAGGATCACACACCTTTGTTTTTATATTTACAAGCACAAAATAATTTTACAGTAATGTGCTTTTTAAAAATCTCTGTGAAAGGCTAAATATCAACAATATGAGTGTTCTGTCAATCTTAATTATCAAGAGACCTATTAACAATTAACAAGGGGCCTGTTGTTAAATTGTACCTTCAAAATAGTTGCCAATAAGAATATTACATATTCACCAAAACTTAAAGGTAGTAGAAAAAACATAAAATCCCATATATTATCTTTATTGGATTAAATATAAGAGAAACTGAGTCTCACTGAAAATAAAAACTATTGTTTTTGGAAATATAATTGTGTAAGAACCAGAAGTTCGCATTTTTGTGCTTTAATGGAAAGAATTCCGTATCTGGAGCTATTGAACTTGTGCTAGGAACTAGTTGTGCCATTGGCAAACTGTGTGGCCCTGGACTATTCACTTTGCCTCTGAGCAAAACATGTCTCATCAGATTGTGTGCTGATAAAAACAATTAATATTCTCAGTAAATTCTAATATGCTTGAAACTTCTAGGACATATGTAAATCCTGGAAAGAGAGTTAATTTTCAGAAGCAAAGGATACAGTGCAAACCATGAGTCTTTAATGGCATGCTACACTGGATAAGATCTGACATTTTATTGGCATTTAATAATCTGTAAACTATTTATCAACACATAAACTTAATTTGATCAGCACAACAATGCTAGGAGATAGTTATTTTGGGCATTCTAAATGTCACTTTATAGATAACACAATAGAAGATCAGAGAGTTAAAGTGTCCTGTCATGGGCACCTACTGAGACAATGGTGTCTTCATATAGAGTTTAATATTTTCCTTTATGTCCTAAATTTAGAAACAAAGCTGATCTTAGGAGATAAACTCAGCAACCTTGCAGCATAGGGCTTTTAAATGTCAATTCATTTTCTGGAATGACTGAAGTATCTGTCATCTCTAGAGTTCTCATGTGTATCTCTTGATTGGGTTCCCAAATTGCTCAGATTTTATGAAATAATGTTTTTTTTTTCCTGTTCATTCATGCAGGCCATGTTGTTTTAGTCAGCTCAGGCAGCCACAACAAAATATCATAGACAAAGTGGCTTAAATATCAGATACTTATTTATCACCATTCTGGAAGATGGAGAGTCCAAGAACAAGGATCTGGCAAGGTATATTTCATTTGGAGGCCTCCTCTCTTGGCTTCTAGACAGCCATCACCATGCTGTGTGCTTCCATGACCTCTTCTTTGTGTGCACAAGGAGACAGAAAGACAGTGAGGTCTTTGGTGTTTCTTCATAGGATGGTACCAATTTCATTGACCTTTTCTAGCCCTAATTTCCTCTCAAAGGCTCCATGTCCAAATATCATCATACAGTAAGTCAAGGCCTCAATCTGTGAATTTTGGAGGCTACATGCATAAAGTACATAAAATATGCATTTATGCATTCAATAATAACCATTATAAGCTTTGTTGTAATGACCCTTAACTCATTTAGCAGTGAGTCAAGGGGCTCTTTTCCATGCATATCATACTTATTTGATCTTCAGTATAACTGTGTAATAAGCAAAGCAGAAATTCGTATTTCTATCTCACATCTAGGATGCTGAGTCTCAGAGAGGGTAAGCCAACTTTTTAGATTGATTTTAAAATCTAGGACTTTTGAGTTAAAATCCATACAACACAGGAAGGTACAATGAAAGATACAAAGCCACTCATCAATTCACCCATGCAAAATATTTTTGGAGAGTTTACCATGTTGTGCCTACTAGCATTATGGAAGCTACAAAAATGGGAAAAAAAAATCACAGAATCAGCTGCTTTTTTGAAGCTTACGTGCTAAATGTTTTACTCTCTAGCAACGTACAATTTGGAAAGACATGTAAACGAAAATTGACAGTACAGAGATGCAAAAGATAAAAAGTCATCTGAGCAGTGAAGATCAGAAAATAAAATAGAATTTTGAAGATATGTAGACTATTTTTTTTTTTTTTTTTTTTTTTTTTTTTTTTTTGCGGTACTGGGGATTGAACTCAGGGGCAATCTACCTCCGAGCTATACCCCCAGCCCTATTTTTTATTCTTTTTATTTTGAAACCGAGTCTCACTAAGTTGCGGAGTGCCTCACTAGGTAGCTGAGGCTGGCCGCGAACCCAGATCCTCCGGTCTCAGCTTCCCGAATGCTGGGATTACAAGCGTGCGCCACCACGCCCGGCTTGTAGACTATTTTTAGTATAAGAATTTCAGAAGAAATTTTCACAGGGGGAGAAGTTCTTGCAGGATAGGTGAAACGAAGATATAAGAAAGTAAGAAAAAGAGACCAAAGCGTCCTCTAGACAATCAATCCCCCAAGGGGAGGAATTTTCTTTCTTATTTAGGGACTAGACAAGATACTATCATATATTCATTGCTCATTATTTACCAAACTAGCACTAGTTAACTCCAAGCATAGGCATGCTAGGAATGGCACCCTGAAGGAAAGGAGATGTGTCAAGATGTGTCTGTGGGAGCTACTGTGGGAAAAGCAGGTTGGCTAATGATTTCAATGTGAAAGCCAGAGAACTATTCTTGTAGTATAGAAAGGATATAAATAAATCCTTCTTTTTCACACACACACACACACATTTCTGAAGGATATATATTTACATACACATACACAGGACTTGTTTTTGATTGTTTTGTATTAAACCCAGGGTATGGGTTTTGATATTCTTTCTGAATGCCTTTTTTATGCCACTCCAAAACGAAATTTCAGCTCTCAGAGTTTCTGGCCCTTAAATATCATTACATATATTCTATGTATTCTTTCTACATTGAAGAACACAGTGAAAGAGTAGCAACATTTAGTGGCCAGGGAGCCTATTGTTGAGCTCATGGAGAAGACAGAGATATTCAAGCTATGAGGTTTCACCATTTCTACTGTTCTCTGGGGGAATATCCCGTAGCAGAGGTTACTAGTAGAAATTTAATCATTTGTTTTACCTGCCAAATGGACATATACAAATGAAAGCCTTTCCAGAAATTGCTGGTGAATGTGGTAGTGTTTTGCAGAGAGATGCAATAGAAAAGGGCAATGGATGAAGACAGTTCAAACATAGTGGGTGGCAGCAGATGGTCTGGGCAGGAAAAAGCAGCATGCTTATGATGACAAGCTGATGTATACCCATGCTTTTAAATATCATAGATTGTTTGGACCAGGATGCCTCAAACCCCTAAATAAAGATCATTCTCCTAGCTGGGCATCATGGCACATGCCTGTTAATCCCAAATATTTGGGAGGCTAAGATAAGAGGTGTATACTACGAGACATTTTATC
Source organism: Graphiurus murinus (assembly GCA_004027655.1). Taxonomy (NCBI): domain Eukaryota; kingdom Metazoa; phylum Chordata; class Mammalia; order Rodentia; family Gliridae; genus Graphiurus; species Graphiurus murinus. The sequence goes on along the minus strand of PVLC010007582.1, from coordinate 20,740 downwards.
AGCATAACTACATAGACACATTCCTCACACCCCTCAACCCCAGTCTATGAGTCCACCGTCCAGAAACTGAGTCATCATGAGGAAGAAATTTTTCTTGGAGTTGGTTGGGTTTCCCCATAGATATGATGGCAACAAGTTAGACTTCTCTTTCCTCTTTTTTGACTCTCAAGTTTGTCTAAATTTAAAAGTTACACATGGCCACATGCTCTATGCCAAAAACAAAAAACAAACAACACCAACACACACACACACACACACACACACACACACACACACACACGATCATTTAAGTTTATTTAAGTTTCCTACACTGTTCTCTTAAATACCAGGATGTTATCTATTCACTTATACCAATGTAAGGAGGTAACACTTACAGAAATAATCACATTTCCTCTCCGATTTATATAAAATGGCAAGTCATTCACAAACTTGAATATTTTGAATATAGAAGTAAATTATTGTGACCAACCTTAAAACAATATATATTTATATATATGTGCATATATAGTTATATACATCGTGTTATATGATCATGAACCAGAATTACTCTTTTTAAAATATATCAGGGAAGCTGGGGTAGTTTATATGTCTACCCAATCCCTTTTTATTATATCCTGATTTGACTTTTTTTTTTCCTATGGAAGTTCCAGGAGATGCCAAGAAAAGTCCATTCATCTGGTAATGTCTGGGTCAGGCAAGGAAAGTCATGGGTAAAGCCACAGTGAACCAGGAGTCATCATTTACAAGCTAAATAACAGCAGCTGACTCATGGAACCAAGTAGGTGTGATGCTGTCTTACATGCATTTATAGTGGACGCTTGGAAGTTGGAAGATGGATGTTTCTGCTTTTTTTTTTCAACTATGTTTCGTGCTTTGAGGGTGGGGAGTTTAGTATTCTTGCACAGCAAATTCCAAGTGATGCCCTAAATTCTCAATAACTACTGTAACTAAGTCTCCAGTCATATTTATAACACTCATCTAATATGGAATAGCCTGTATTCTTTCTCATTTCTGTTTATATTTTTTAATATGGAGACATAAACACTGTGATCTTCTTCACACTTTTCCAGTGTTTGTACCTTTTTAATCTCTTTGTCGCTCATCGTACTTACTCATTCTATCCTTTTTGATCATCACATGTAGAATTCTCCAGTGCTTATCACCTGGAAGTTTTGTACATTTAAAAAAATTTTTCCAGATACTTCAAAATGTACACATGCATAATTATTCAAGCTAAGAGTTATAAAATTCTGACTTGAACCAAGAGCTCTTAAAATCCTATCAGGTGGATATTTGTGTCTCCACTTGATAGATAAGGAAATTAAGGACCAGAAATATTGTGCATCTTGCTCCAAATTTGCCATTACATGAGTGATAAAAACTAGATATAAGTCCAGGTCTATATAATTCTTTAAGAGCTTTAGCTCTTTCTTTACTTCAAGAAAAAGAATTCTTTAAGAGCTTTAGCTCTTTCTTTACTTTGTTCTCTTCTTTTTGGTAATGGGTATGAATCTGGATATGAATATAGATACAGATATAACATATATTTATTATTTCTATTTGTTATGCAAGAATGAAAACAAAAAGAGAACCAAAGACAGCTCACTAATAAATGGCCATACGAGCTGTAACCATTCAATTCTCAATGTATTTGTATGCTATTATATGATCTTTAACTCTTCAAAAAACTACATGCAATGGCCTTGTTAAAGCACAGATTTTTTGGAACAAAATCCTATCTTCATCTTCCTCCTACATATAAGTTTTTAACTATCCATACCCTGTCCTCCAGTAACCTATTAGAAAGCATGACTTACTCTAGATAAATAATGAAGGATGCTGACTCCTCCTTTCCTATTTGTGTGTTTTCTAGAGGAAGGACTTAAACAACATCCATTTAACTGATGCCCTGCACACAACATGGGCTGAGTCTGGAAACTAGAGTTCTCTATTCTCTATTCAGAGCCCCTTCCTCTCTAAGACAGCACAGCTGCAGGCCCACCTTTCCCCCCTGCTCTCAAGGAGTTTTCCTAAGAGATGACCATGCAGGGGGAGTGTAAGTCGAGTTTGTACTATGTGTTCCTCTGAACACTCCACCTCTGAGGTTTCTTAGCAGAAACCCAAACCTTCAAACTCCACCATATAACTCACTTGTGAAGTAACTGCTCAGTACAGAAATGAATCCTGACAAAATACTTCACCTAGACTACACCTGTCAGGCCAAAAGGTTTAGTGCAATTTCTTTGGCATGAAAAATCATATATGCCTTCCCAGTAGGGCTTCAATTTATTCCATTTCCTGACTTGAGCTTTTAAACAATAACCACTTGGTAAATGAAGCAGAAACTCTCCCTCTGGATTTTTTTTTTTCCCTTTTCACTAGGAAGAGAAACAGAAACACAGCAAATCTCTTTAGTTCATTTCATCGGTATCTTCACCAGTATAAAATACCCCAGAGTCTTGCTTAAACATTATTGCTGAGGGGCCCAGAGGCTGTTCTGTTTTTCAATAAATCCAGAAAAGGCAGGACTGGAGACCTCACTAATACTCATGGTGCTCTTAGACACACTGATAACACAACATGTCATCTGAATCTCCTCTCTGGTCCACTTCTAAATTCCACTGAGGCCCATCTTCTACTCTCTAATGATCATGGACTGGTTTGGTATTGACTTAAACTCTTCTGATCCTGGCTTGACTACTTGGTTCACATCTGTATCCTGATTTATGACATCTTCAACTGGGGACACAAACTGGGAACACAAACTGGATGGTATGTCCAGCAGACCTCATCTCCAATAGTCTTCCAGACCCACCAGTGGGCTTCTCTAGTGTTTACCAGCATTTGATGGAGAAGAATGTATGAAAGTCCAATTCTCCCTAGCTTTAGTTAATGGCCAACACTTATTATCTAGGCCTCTTTAAACTAGTTATTTAATTTCTTTAAGTTTGTTTCTTTGCTTGTTAAGTGAGGATGGAAATAACTGACTTGCCCAGGTTTTGTGATAGGGATATCATGAATTTATACATATATAGAACAGCTTCATAAAGTATGAAGTGCCATCTAAAAGGCTGAAACAAAAAACATGACTCTTCTAGGTTAACTCTCTGCTGCCCTCTTCTGGCTCCCAGTTTCCACAACCACGATTTAACAATGGGAATTAACCTTTTAATTGGTAGAAGAAACTTTTTTTTTTTTTTTTTTTTTTTTTTTTTTTTTTTGCGGTACTGGGGATTGAACTCAGAGGCATTCTACCTCCGAGCTATACCCCCAGCCCTATTTTTTATTCTTTATTTTGAAACCGAGTCTCACTAGGTTGCGGAGTGCCTCACTAGGTAGCTGAGGCTGGCTGCGAACCCGGATCCTCCGGTCTCAGCCTCCCGAATGCTGGGATTACAAGCGTGCGCCACCACGCCCGGCTGGTAGAAGAAACTTTTAAAGGATCTACTCTTGTCCACATATGTAGAAAATATAAGCCCCTTAAATTTGTTAAGGTTCTAATAAAATCTACTCACATTTATAGTCTAACTCTTCTGAATCACTTTTCCACTCAGATTTCCTTATCTCTAGGTTTTCCCAGTCAATCTTGTTTTTTTTTTTTTTTCTATCAGGAATATTGAGCTGGGTGTACTGGTTCATAACTGTAATACCAGTATTGGGGATGCTGATACTGGAAGATCATAGGTTCGAGGCCAGCCTCAACAATTTAGCATGGCTCTCAGCAATTTAGCATGACCCTGTTTTTTTTTTTGTTTGTTTGTTTTTTGTTTTTTTGTTGTTTTTTTTTTTTTTTGCGGTACTGGGGATTGAACTCAGGGGCATTCTACCTCCGAGCTACACCCCCAGCCCTATTTTTTATTCTTTATTTTTGAAACCGAGTCTCACTAAGTTGCGGAGTGCCTCACTAGGTAGCTGAGGCTGGCCACGAACCTGGATCCTCTGGTCTTAGCCTCCCGAATGCTGGGATTACAAGCGTGCACCACCACGCCCGGCTTATGACCCTGTTTTTAAATAAAAAATAAAATCTGTCTCAGGGGATGGTGTAGCTTGGAGATAGAATGCCTCTGGACTCAATCCCCAGTACCACACACACACACACACACACACAAGAATTGTGTGTGTGTCAGGGTGGGGGTACTGGAGAGTGAAATCAGGGCCATTCTACCATGAGGTACACATCCTAGTCCTTTTTATTTTGAATTTTGAAACATGGTCTTTCTAAGTTACCATGCTCTGGCCTCAAACCAGTGATCCTCCCATCTTAGTCTCCCAACTACTGGGATTAGAGGTGTACACAATCGCTCCCAGCCCTAGAATATTTTTGATGAAGTTTTTCTTTAAAAAGATGTTTTATTAATAGTCTCTAGGGTATTTTCCCAAACTGCTGGTATCCATTTTACATCTCTTTATGCTTGGGTTTTCTTTAGTGTATTGAAATAATGTCAATGAAAACTATTCAGGCAGAATAAGTAGGATTCACATTCTTTCACTGATATATTGACCGGAGATTAAGGGGATTCTGTGGTCTAGTTGTGACACCAGGAAGAATAGCTAAATGTGTTGGCCATCAGGCAATGGCAATTGCATCACAACTGCTGCCTGACTGACAGCAGTGGAAAAAGTTACCATTTATTGCAAGACCTACCTTGATTTTAGGGAAAATAAAATGTGAAAAATGTGCACCCAGAATAGATGAACCGTTTTGCCACTTTAGAATCCAATATCCCTGCAATTGTTATGTAAAACCATTCAATTTGTCTTATAATGATTTCCAGAATATGGTGAGATTTTAGAATCTAAGTATCTTAACTAACAGGTGGAGAAGCTGAGGCCCAGAGAGAAGCTTGCCTTACACAAGACTTGACATCTACAGCAATTACTGGTAGCTATATGTATTATATATTGATTTTTATAGAATAGTTTAAGAACTCATTTTAGTGAAAAGTTTTCAGTTAAAGCTTGAGTTCAAAAGATTTATAATGCATTAATTTTGTTTTTATAGTGAAGATAGATGGTTTTTTCCACAGCCTCACCAAGATTTTTTTAAATATCTTACTTTAATTTTTTACAGTATTACAATATTAATTACATTTCCTTCATCAAAGGATGAATGGATAAAGAAAAGGTGGTACATATATACAATGGAGTACTATTCAGCCATAAAAAGAATAAAACTGCAACAACATGAATGGAACTGGAGATCACTATGCTAAATAAAATAAACCAAGTACAGAGAGTCAAGTCCTGCTTGATCACACATATAAGTGGAATCTAAAAATGTTGATCTCATAGAAATTGAGAGCCCAGTGGTAGTTACCAGATGCTGGGGACCCTGGGGTAGAAATGGATGCGAAAAGATTGATCAGCAGTACTAAATATAGTTAGATATAATCAAGAAGTTCTGGTGTGCTATTGTACAGTAGAGTGATTGCTTATAACAATTCTATTCTATGCACTTTAAAAAGTTAGAAAAGAGGGTTTTGAAAATCTTCACCATAAATAAATAACTGTTTTAGAAAATAGATACGCTTACCCTGATTTGAACATTACCCAACATATACAACATGTATCAAAGTGTTAAAAGGTACCTCATTACTGTGTACAATTTTTTATATGTCCATGTCTCAGTTAAAAATAAATTAAATTTTGTGAAGCCATACTCCAGTCAATGGCAAACGGCATGGTGGCCTTCACATTAGGGGATTTAAAAGGCTGAACAGACAGCCCATCCAATGTGCTTGCTGTACTGGTTTTACAGAGGCCCTGTACTCTTCTGTGCAGCAGTAAATTGCCTTGCCAAGTTGAAACAACAACAACAAAAAAAACAAAAAAAATAATTAACTAAATAAATAAATTAAAAATAACTTGCATTTCCTGGGTTAAATAGGAAACTGAATATCTTCATGTGTTTTGATTAGGCCATAGAGTTTCCTATTCTGTGACATGTCTCTTTATTTGTTGCCTTCTTTTTTTTCTTTTTAGTAGCTTATCTTTTCTCATTGACTTGAAAAAATTCATTATATATCATGGATCTTGATTCTGTTTTGGCTCTGTAACTAAATGTTATGCTGAAGATGTCTTCTATTATTTTGCAGCTGCGCTTCTCATTTTTTAATATCATATATACATAGTTTATAATTTTAAGACAAATTTGTTCATTTTTCTTCACGAATTTTGCTTTGTGTGTCAATGTATATTGCTTTGAGGGAAATATACATTTATTTCCTTACAGATTATCAACTTTCTTTTTTTTAATTTTATTTTTTATTTATTTATTTTTTTAATTGGTGCATTGTAATCATACATCTTTGTTAGGTACAAGCTGATAAGGGCATACATGCACACATTTCTCATTTAATTCTTCCCTAATTCCCACCTGACTCCCTTTCTAGTGATACTTATTGAATGGCTCATCTTTCCCCAGTGATCTGCAATATTACATTTGCTATATTACTGTAAGGTCTGTGTCTATTCTGTCAGAGTGTCATGTCTTACTATATTTTTAAATAAATGTTTAAAATCTGTAATTTCATACTTCTTCATGAATTAGCTTTTCCTGACTCTTTGTTTTTCTATAGTCTTTTTAGGATTATGTTGGAATTTTAATGGGGAATGAATTCGGTTGATGATATTGTTTTTCTTGTTCCTTCTTTACCTCCTGGTTAGGTATTTACATACACTAATTCCATTCTGTTATATGGTATCAGGGAAGTATAAACAGGCATACTTAATAAAGTCTAAAGTTAATCAGTATTTTTAACCTCCTTGATTCAAAACAGGATGAAGATATGAGAGTATTTTAGTTCTCATCTCTTCTTGGATCATTTATATACCTTTTTGATACTTTACCTCAAATATATATATTTGATTTATATATATATTAGCCCTACAAATTGGATATTTTATATTTATTTTCAAGAAGATACTCTGGTTTAAATCTAGCAACATATCTGTCATTTTCTTTTCCCACTTTCTTTATCTCAGATTTTTTTCTAGTATTAACTATTTCTTTTTGAAAATACATTCTAAGGTAAAGATTTTTTTTTTTGGTAAATGTTGGCTTTGTAAATTTTTGGGGGGATTGAATTTATTTAAATTTGGTTCTTAAAAACATAGTTTTATTGGTTTTAATATTTCAGTTTGACAGTTATCTTTAGAGCACACGAAAGATCCACTGTCTTCTGTATTTCTCTATTGCTGTGGAAAGGCTATCTATAAAACCCATTAGTGATGCTTTGCTGGTGAGCATCTTTTCTCCGCCAGCTGCTTCACAGGGATAAACCAAGGCATTCAACTTTGAAATTCTAAGGCCTGTTCTTTCATTGTTTGTTTTGTTCTTCAACAAAAGACACCGAAAATTCTGCTATGAAGTTGGGAATAAGAATGTATAGTTACAGTAGTAAGTAGGGTGCTTTTCATTAACATCTGTGACATAGCTTAATAAAGTTTGGCTGCCCAGATCAGAGGTTTATACCCCATATAAAACCAGAATAAGTGATGTTATGCCAAAAAGTTTTTAACAATATGCACATATGGCTGGAAAAAAGCTGTGCAATCACAAGAATACTGACAGTTGATGGAACACCAAGGTGTGTTCCCACTAGATGATACACACTACTTGCTTCTAGAGAGGATGAGTGAGTATTCTTCCTACAACTTAAATTTCTCAAAATGGTAGTTAAGAAATAAGAGTTGAATAAGTCACAACAAAGAGATGGAGTGCATTGAATATAATTAATTTACTTCCAAACAGTTATAAATGAAATATATTTCCTCTACTAGGATTAAAAAGTGTTTTATTTATTTATTTATTTATTTATTTATTTATTTTTTGCGGTACTGGGGATTGAACTCAGGGGCATTCTACCTCCGAGCTACACCCCCAGCCCTATTTTTTTTTTTTTTATTCTTTATTTTGAAACCAAGTCTCACTAAGTTACGGAGTGCCTCACTAGGTAGCTGAGGCTGGCCACGAACCCGGATCCTCCGGTCTCAGCTTCCCGAATGCTGGGATTACAAGCGTGCACCACAATGCCTGGCTAAAAAGTGTTTTATTTTGAATGCTGTCTCTAGTAAAGAGTAGAGGTTAGACAGCTTATGAACATATATGTTATATATATATATATAACATATATGTTCATAGCATATATGTTCATAACGTATATGATCATAACATATATATGTTCATAAAATATATGTTCATATATGTAATTTGCCATACTTTATTAGCAATATTTATTTGCTCATTAATTCATTCATCTGCTTAAATATATTTAATTAAGCTCTTCTATGTTCTGGGGACCCATGTTCTGATCCAATTAAATAAGGCAAACTCACTTCCTTATCTTTTTAGAGAAAGAGAAAATAAAAGTTCTTAGGCTATAAAGGCAATCATGACATAGGTATGCTATTTAATCATCGTTGTGGAAGAATATTTTCATTAAACTGGTAGCGAAATTGAGTAGAAAAAATGCAAGAATTGAAAATCCAAACCCATTTCAATGTTACCTGAAATTCTTAAAAAGCTTACTTTACTCTTTGATAAGATTGCAAAAAAAAAAAAAAAAAAAAAAGTGAAAGAGGAGACAGAAAAGAGGCATGGAAAGAAAAGGGAGGAGGAGGAGGAGGAAGAGGAGGGGGAAGGAAGGAAGGAAGAAGGGAAGGAGGAAGGAAAGAAAGGAGGGAGGAAGGAAAAGAAAAAAAAAAACCTCAATATGATGATAATTTCATGTTCAATTTCCAGCTACTTTGTGAAGAGGGACCCTCTCTACTGTGCCTATGAAAGAAAACAACAGGATTGATTTGATTATTCAGTCTCAACTTTAGAGAATGATGGGGTTGTAATCTATTTACCACACATGTTATGTTTAAATAGTGGTTTAAAATATCTATTTTTTGAAACTTAATGATTAACAAATGGAACATAAATTTTTTTTGCATAAAATACGCTGATACTGTTTTGATAAAGAAAAAAATATAATGCCTGTACTCCTACTTTGAGTTCATCATCTGGGCCAATGAGAAAGATACTCAGAGCTGGATGTGATGGCACACTTGTAATCTCAGTACTTGAGAGGCTAAGACAGAAGGATCATAGATTCCAGGACAACCTCAGCAGGTAGTAATACTCTCATCAACCTACTGAGAGCCTGTTTCTAAAATAAAAATAAAATAGGACTGGGGGTCTGGTGGTGTAGCTAGGAGGTAGAATGCCCCTAGGTTCTATCCCCAGTACTACACATACATACATACATAAATAAGAAGAAGGATACTCAGGTTGGTAAGAGAGACACACAGTAGTGAAAAGTTACTGAAGCCCAGTGGAGATGAATTAACTCTTAGGATGTGTGTGACTTCTACCCAGATGGAAGTACAGGCCTGTAGGGCAACTGAGAGGATTGCAGAGTTGCTGTCAGTAATCTGTGAGGAATATGGAGAGCAGAATAGGTACTAATCAGCCAGCATGATATCATGATAAAAACAAACAAACAAACATACATACATCTCATAACTTAAAGGCACATGTAGATGCTATTCTAAAATACTTAAAAAGACATGTGTGCAATTAGAAAAGGAATAGTAACCCCAGCAGCTGCCATGTATTTCATAACAACTTATGTCACTGACCTTACTCAAATCTGGAACAAAATCTCCCGACTCTCCCACAAGTTAAATCTTATAGACAGAATGGGAGCATATTTCAGCTAAATGGTTTTTAAAAATATGGAAGATATATATATATATATATACACAATGCTTTTATATGATTTGGAGGTATGATGTCTAAGAGGGAGATTCCTGGCAAGATGGTGAAATCCTTCAGGTTCTTGGTCTTCCTCTTACTGATATTTTTATTAAGACTTAGGTGAAGACATATTGGATAAATTTTCAGATGACAAGAAAATGGAAAGAGTACTTTTATGTTTTATCACACGATCAAGTTTTTAAAAAATCTCAACCACCTAGAACGATGCAATTAAATACAAATAATTGTAAAGTCTAGCACTTGAATATGAGTATGACTTGCTGAGTAAAATTAACAATATATCAGATAAAAACACTGGGGTTTTAAAAGAACATAAGGAAAGGTAAAGCAGTGATGATACAAAGTAACCATTTTACTGCCCACACCCAAAAAAATCTCAGGAAGGACTTGTTCAACAAATTAACTGGTCCAAAGGCATTGTGTGGGATTTAGTATTATTATTTCACATTTCTCACTATCTTGTTCATTACTCTAAAAGAATTTGTGTGTATACACACACACACACAGACACACACACACATACACGGTGTGTGTGTTATCCTTGTGTTTATAAGATTACTTTATGATTTTAAATCTTGGCTCCCCCTACCACTTCACACACACTTTGTGTCTGGTGTAGAACATACTAGGAAGTATAATTTACTACATTTCCTCAGCTATACACAATAACTCTCATATACTTGTTTGGTAGTTGCAATTCTGTTTACTCTGGGTAGACATTGACTCCTGGAGAGCAAACTACACCAAGTTTATGTTTATGTATCCTTTTCTCTATAAATACATGGTCCGTAGGGGATCTCATTCCATTTCAAGGTTTTAAATGCCATTTTAAGGATGACAACTCTGAATTTACATCTCTATCTCTGATCTTCTCCATAATGTTCATCTAGATTCACTAATCCTCATTCTTGACATTTTCAGTAAACATAACACATGTTAATAACTTTGTTCACCTGTACTCTGCCCATCATCAAGCACATTAGCTCCAACTTAAAAACAACTCCTGATAACAACCTGCTAGTCCATCTCCATTGCTATACCATGATCAAAGGCACCATTATCTCTCATTGTTTTGAAAACTTTCTATTTGATTCACTGATTTCATTGTGCCTTCCACAGGGCATTCTCAAAAGTCAAATATTATCTATATTATCTTTTTTCTTTTTTTCAGTACTGGGGTGGAACCCAGGGGCATTCTACCTCTGAGCTATAGTCCAGCCCTATTTTTTATGCTTTCTTTTGAAACCGGGTCTCACTAAGTTGCAGAGGGCCTCACTAAGCATCTAAGGCTGGCCAAGAACCCGGATCCTCCATTCTCAGCCTCCCAAAGGCTGGGATTACAAGCGTGCACCACCACACCCGGCTCAAATATTATCTTTTAAAGGACACATTAGATTTTCCCATGCCCCTGCTTAAAATTCTCTAATGGCTTCTTATTGCAATAAAAAGAATATCTAATATTCTACCATGACATGTAAGTCCCTACCTAATCTGACTTGCTATAGTTTTTTCAGTTTCCTCTCTCATTGTATCACCTGTTCATTAGAATCAAAGGTTTTCCTTCTAATACTTAAACATTCCAAACTCAATGCTGCTTTAGATACTAGATTTTTCTGGTACCTTTCGCTGGGATTCTCTGCTCCCAGATTTTTAATTAGTTACTTTCTTCTTGTCATTTGACTCTTAGTTCAAATATTACCTTCTCAATAAGAGCCCCTACCTCCCCCAATTACTACGAGAACATCTTACTTAACTATCTGCAAAGCAAGCATCACTATATGACAATTATCTTGTTGTTTCTTTATTGATTATGTCCCTATTGTGGAAAATAAATTCAGGAGTGGAATTTTATCCGTAACTGTCTTCACCACGTCACTAAGACCTAGTGCAGAGCAGGGTACAAAGTAGACAATCCATTTTCAATAAGGGTGTCGTGTTAATCAAAACAAGTGGCTGATAACTGATACTTTCAGCTTTAATGTGATGAAACCAAAAAGAAAACAGGCAAGCTTTGGACTTCTTTAGTGGAAAAAGCATCAGTGGCTGGATCATAGCAAATGGAGTAGAGTACCTGTGGCAGGGGAGGGCAGCTTGGAGCAGATGACAAGTTGAACTTCCTTCAATTTGAGTCCAAAATCTCTTTCCCAGGGAATTCACTAATCAAGAACAATACTACAAATCAGAGTTTCTCAGTCTTAGCATTACTGACATTTGGGTCTCAACAATTCTTTGTTGTGGGGACTGTTCAGAACATTGTAAGATATTTGGCAGCATCCCTGGCCTCTAATTACTTAAGTTCAGTAGCACATTCATAATTGTTGACAACCAAATAGATCTCTGGGCATTGCCAAATGTCCCCTGAAGGGAAGAGAAGAAAATTCAACTTAGTTAAGAATCACTATTATAAAGAATTTTTTTGTCACATTCACATTTTATTTACATTTAGCTACTATACAAAGCCACCTTTTATAATGAACCATTATTAAAACCTCAAAAAGTAAAGAAAAAAGTGGCTATGATTTTTATAGTAGTTTTCCTATTTGAGTCCGACTATATAATTTTGGCATTAAAAATGCTATATTCAATTATAACTAATGCTGCCATCAGTGCAAAGACCTAGAGAGCTTTTATGGAATTCTAGACAGAGAATGAGCTATATAGATAGAGACAGCTGTTTTAAATCTGAGTTTTGTGCTTATTATCTGTGTGAACTTGGGTGAGTTACTTAATGGAGCTGAACATCAGTTTTCTATTCTGTACAATGGAAAATGCAGTCTTTATATTTTAGAGGTGTTATAAAGACTAAATGAAGTAATACACAAAAATGGTCTGGCTGAGTGGGTAGCACAAAACAAACTCTCTTTGAATTGTGGCAATATTTTTCCTTAAAGTAAAGGCCTTTTCTTTTTGTGTCATACAAAAGTAGCTAATGCAAATATATACAGTGATACAGAATCAGCCACAGTGAAAACGACCAAGGGAATAAGTTTATTATTTCTATGCAAATAGAACTTGACGGGAGTCAAGTACCAATCAAGGATTGCTTTCTGATTACACATTGGGCTACTTGATCCTAGAGGCCTTCCTAATTAGATACGATCTTTACACTTGGCACATGCTATCACACTCAACCTCTGGTTTAATTATTTTATTATGTTGAGGTATGCCTCCCTGCCAGAAGTACAAAGGGTGCGCCTCTGTCACCTTGGTTTTTCAAGTACACCAAAGGTAAATAAAACAGAAAACCACCTTATTAAGATAGAAGAAGCTTTAGGGTTATTTCTTTCTATTCTTGATTTCAGAAGGACACATCTCAAATTGGTAATAGAGCCTTAAGTCATATCAGCACAGAGATGATAACTAGTCTGTGCCCAAACTCATTATAAAAAATTCACTATGATTATAAAATATCAAATTTTTAAAAATCTTGTTATTGATTGTCTGCTTAAGGGCTAAATCTCTAAGGCTATCCTAGCATGAAAATGTGTCACATCTTAATAGAACTTCTTCATCCATACAAAGCTGTGAGTATGGTCTCCAGTGATAAATCACATTAGATAGGGGTTTGCAATTGAGACATCTTGAAAATGTTAGTAGATAAATGGGCTAATATTTGAGCCTTTGAAAATGTAAATTCAACGTTCAAAGCCTCTTTTATTTAGTTTCTCAAACTTGAGTTGTATTATTTAATTCTTAAAAATGAAGTTCTATTCTCTACAATGTGAAACATCCCAGTTAAACAAAGGCAATGTTCTTTCCTCTCCTCTCCTCTCCTCTCCTGTCCTTTCTCCTCTCATCTTTCTTTTCCTCTCCTCTCCTTATTTCTCTCTGCCCCCTACCCTATCTTCCCTGGATCTATTCTCTCACTCTGGATCTTCCTGACTCCTAGAGTTTCCCCTTCCTCTGGATTGTCCTGCCAAATCCTCATTCTTCAGTCACACAAATCAGAGCCCAAATTTTCCATCCAATTTGTGCTATTTGCAGGTTCCAATTATTTCTCTGACATGTCTCCATGACTCACACTGATCACTTCTAGTCCCTCCATCTGTCCTTAGAGTCTGATGCTCCTGCACAGGGCTGTTACCTCTGCCTTAGCATTTGTCATTTGATTTTTTAACTATTTCCTTCCCCAGCTGCAACCCTCTTTGAATCTGAATTGAAAACACTTGCCAGATTTCAATGCCCATCACCAAGGATAGGATTACACTGAGACTCTGGTGCATTGTTCAATATCATGTCTAAAAATAAGATTCCCAAACACAGCAGACTTTAGGTGAATACAAGGGTATCACTGTAGATAGGTAGTCTGAGTAATTGCTTGGAAATCTCATAGGATTCTGTAATCTCTACCTTTGGTCTCCCCCTTTTCACCCTGGAGACCACTCTGGGTTGCTCCAAGAAATGATCAATAGTCTTACATGCCTGTGATGCTGAGTGATGGGGGGGGGCTATCTCACTAAGATGCTTTTGTTCTGAATATGAAAAAAAAAAAAACTCTTTCTGAATGGTCAGAATATAAGACAAGAATGCTATTTCTTCCTCACAATGGGTTGACTATTATATACTGCCTCATTCAGTTGGCATGGATGCCACCCTGTTCTAAAATGTCCTGGGCTTCATAGAGAGAAAGTCAGAGAGCCCTGCTCGCTTTATGGTTCCAGGTTAGATATGGTCATTGTGAAGATTAAATAAAATGCCACATGTAAAATGCCAAGCATAGCAGCTGACACAGAGTAAGTAGCTAATCATTTGAAAGTGTTTTTCTTTCTTGGATATGGATATTGCTGCCACGTTTGGGGCATATGCAACCCAGTGGATTGATAACCTTGAGAAGCACATCAGATACATTCCGTTATCAACAGTGATCACTTTTTCTTGAGAGTATTAACTATTCAATTGCAAAACCTGGAATTGGCTTAGTGTAAAGTTAGAGTGAGGAAGGAATAAAGAACAGTTCAGAGGACACATGTGTTGGCAAATTCACATAATAAGAGTAATTGTACATTGTGTGCCACATCAAGATTAAGATCCATATTTTAATTAACTAATGGTGATTATGCTATCATTTTACTGTGTTGTGCATATCTTTCTGAACCTTCTTGGACCTTAGAGTACAATCTGATGAAATATTAATTAAAAGGGAATTGGTACATTCTTAATAACAAGGGTAGGGAAGAAAGTGGTTATACACACAACATTTGCAGCAAATCTGCTGTCTTAAAGATTTGCTATAGTCTTGTCTGAGGTTTAACATTGTTTCTAAAAGACACAAGGTTTGTTAGTACCAGAAGCATCATAATTAAGCTCTTTGTTTTCTCTGGCTCTTAAAAATATTAAAAGCATCACTCACTTAGCATCTATTCCTGTTCCTGGAATGACCATGAAAAACATCTTTATATGTAATATTCAACATTCAGACACAGAAATACGCCAATAGCATTTAAAAAGCATCTCCATTTCCATCCCCCGCCCTTGCCCTATTTTGCCAGTTCCTTAGTCAAGTACACTGAGAGCCCTTATGTAGTTTCCGAGACAATTCTATAGAGAATGGAAACTCATTGGTTTATGTTTCCAATCCTCTGACATGAGTAACCTGTGACAAGGCATTAGCCTTCAATATGCCACAATTACCTCCATTGTTAGCAAGGATAAGATTTTAGCAACAGTGGAAAGAACACGTTGGTTATAGCAGTCCCAGTCACTAAAATGGCTCAGTCTAACATGATAGGCATCTATCTTAATAACCACACTACTCATGACATTTTATACTACTTGAATGCCCAGTGAGGCCACTGAAGGGAACAGATCTTGGAGTCTGAATCCTGGCACTGTCACTAGGTAGCTCTGGGTAAGAGTTAACTAACTTGAACATCAGCTTTCTTGTCTAACATGGGGATAGTAGTATCTTCTGCATGGGATTTTAGGTGCAGGAAAGGGCTAAAGGGATAAGATTACACACACACACACATACACACACACACACACACACACACTGACTTAGTACAACTAAAGTATAATTAGTAGCACAAGTGATGAAGCTTTAAGCTCAGTTATGTTCTAGGCAAAATACTAGATCTGCTTCTGAGATATATATTTGGATTCTGGCTAGGACTGTATGCTGTTTAGATTGTAGCCTTCATTACCAATCTGCCCCGATAAATCAAAATTTAAAATCCAGTTTTGTCTGTAGAAGCACTATGGTGATCAGTGGTCCATCTCCTTCTTACTTCCTCCTTCCCTCCTCTCTCTCCTACCTTGAGGTTCACTGATGAAGTCCTACCATGTCCCAGGTTTATGTTTTCTGATTACTAATGGAAACATAGCATGTAACAATGTGGTGACTAGAGATAAAAGAGCCTTCAGTGTGGAATTAAGATCCAATGTGAAAAAAAGAAAGTTTTCACTATCCTAAACCAAACAGCTTCTTGCTTTGTGTTTAACAAAAATAAGAATGTCACATCTTTAATGATAGTCAACATTTTATAACATGGAATCATAAAAATAGTTATTATTAAAGGAGTTTTACCATGTGCCAGACATGAGACCATGTGCTTTATATACACTGTGCCTAAATCTTATCATACACTCATGAGTTAAGTGCTATCATTGTTTCTACTTTATGACAGGGGCTAGTGATGCCAAGAAAGGCGAAGTAACTTGCCCAGATCCGCAGAGTTAGCAAGTATGAAATGTAATGTTAATATCCAGAAAGACAGGCCTCAAGTGCCTGCTCTTCATCTGTGTGCTAGCTACCCTACCTGCAGTGGAGCGGAGTTCTGCCTTTACAAGAATTCATAGACTAGTTCTAAGGCTCTGCTGCCTAAGAGATAGGAATGTAAGAAACAATCTTTCCAGTGCATTTTCTTCCAGAATGAAAGGACTCATTTCCTTGTCACAGAGTTGCAGACACCTCTGTGGAGAAATCCCAGGTCATTACCAGGAACATTAGTGGCAATCTCTGACAAGAAGCAAGGGTTTCTTTGTTCTGATAATGACAAAGATGGGCATTTGGGTGAGGCAGACTCTGACACCACAGAGTCACTTGCTCTCAGCATACCCACATCTTAGGGTCATTGTGAAATTTAACTCATTCCCAGACTGTTCTTAGTGCAGCAATTAGCACACATTAGACATCAGTTTCCCCCAACTGTCATCTTTGCCAAAACTTTCAATGTTTTCCAATTAAATATTAATGTCAGACACATTATGTCAGACACTTTATTAATGTCAGACACTTTCCCAACACCCAAGAAACCCTTTTGTTCCTGAAAATGGCATTTTAAAAGCCTCTGCTTCTAGTCTGTAAATGCAGTGTGCTTAACAATCCCTTGCCATCTGAGCTTCGTTTTTACACTTTCAGCCAGGCGCATTAGTGTTGGCCAACTGAGCCCAGAGAAAACAAGGGCTGCTAGCCATGTGCTGGGAAGATGTGGAAATGTATGTGGCTTTCTCAGATACTAAGCCTTTTTTTTTAAAAAAATTAATCTACAACTATGCATAGCTTTTGGAAATTTAGCCAGAGCCATTTTTTAGAAGCTTGTAATGAAGGTATACACTTGAGGTAGATAACTCTGTTATGTCAATTTATATATTCTTTTACAGATTCTGAATTTTCCAATATATCATGGATCTGGCATCTAGAAGAGGACCTGGCACACGGCTGGCACTTGAAAAGTGTAGTTTGATCAAGTAGCTCTTTGAAAAGGCCAAATAGCCAAACATTATTTATAATTAGCATAATGTATCTCCAAGGAACCAGAATTATTTTAACAAAATTTGGTATATTGGGGAGTGACTTATTTAGAGAAGAAAATGACTATAAGATATATAAGTTGCCAATGAAGGAAAAGTAACTCAATTAACAGACTCTTTAGATAAGCTACTGACGAATGGATTCATCTCTGCTATTGCTCATATTTTCGCAAGCTACAGGAAGTAACAAGAAACAATTTATTTCTGAAAGGCTCGCCTCCCACCTTCCCAGTCCAGAATCTCGCAGAGCGAGTTCAGTATATGCCACAGGTTATACTATAAGACCATTCTGAATAAATCCTCTAAATTTAGTAAATATTCATCAAGGTGTATTTCACATGGTAGAGCAATAGAGAGAGAGAATATCAATGTTTCATTTTCTTTAGATTGGGAAAAGTTGTTCTTCTGATAATACTACAAAAACAGCATGCATTTAGTAACTCTGGGAAAGGTCCTATGTGTACTCAAAGGTGATTTTTTTTACCTTTTTAAAATAAACTATACATTCGAACTAATTGAGCATTGCTCAATTTTCGTCTTTCATTAACAACATGTAAGATGAAACCAACTGGATGTGGTGGTTCATGCCTATAATCCGAGTACTTGGAAGGATGAGACAAGAATATCCCAGGTTTGAGATTACCCTTAACAATGTATTGAGACTCTCAGTAACCTAATGAGACTATTTCAAAATAAAAATAAAAAGGGCTGAGGTTGTAGTGCTGAGGTAGTATGCCTCTGGGTCCAATTCTCAGCACCCTCCCCCCCAAAAAGATGAAATCATACTAAAAAGTAAGACTTCTCTACACCATGCTTCTTTCCTATTCAATCAGGCCCTCAAAGGTACTTGTGAAGTCCTTAAAAGGTAGCAATAGAAGTACTCCTCTCAGTTAAATTATAGTTGCTTGGAAGCGTCTATAGAGATAGGTGATAGGACAGAGGTGAACACCAATTATGTAAAACCCACTTTTGAAGGAATTAGAAGGTAAGCAGACATATCTAAACCAATCATATGATGTTTAAAAAATTAATAAGAACCTAATTATAACTCCACAATTAAAATTTGAAGATTATTTTTGAACTCTGAAATTTCACAGATTTTTTAAAGAAATTAAATATTTTATTTCTCCAGGAAGGCAGAGTTGCACATTCAGTGTGATCCTTGAAGAAAAATATACATCATTATCATAAGAATATTCAACCCCCAGCAAGGCCTACAACGACTGAAAAGCTCTGTTATTTTGCAACAAATACAATTAGCATTATGTTCAAGCATGAGCCCACTACACCCCAACTACTCCTTTAGCAGCTTTAGTAATGAAGCTGCTTTCCCACAGCAGGCAGGTAGTGAATAGGAGGAGCTGATGGAAGAGGGATGGGCGAACCTGGCTTTCTCCTTTAAAAAATGTCTGCAAATAGGCCTTGGACAATGCTTCCATTCATTTATTTTAAAAGAAAAGAGTATTGTTAAAAAATCCTATAATGTTTGATGTTTGTAGTTATTTCTTAACATGCTCCATGGGTTTAGTTTACACTCTGCTCACTTTTATCTACAGATGGTGCCTTTGTGTTGTATTATATATTTCTTAGCATCTAGTCTTTCCTGGTGTAATATAGTTATGACCTTATGTCATGAATCCTTCTCTTATTCTCTAGATATCCTCTGTGTTACTTTGTTGATCTTATGTGGGGATACTAGTCATTGGCAACGGCACAGATGAACTGAGAGAGTCAAGAATTCCAAGCACCATGTGGGGATGGTCAGAGTATCAGCTGGTAGTTGTTATAGAAGATGTCAAGACAGGAGTCCACAAGCCGGTAAGAACACTGTGTGGGACACAGCAACTGAAGCAGTCCATGCTTGCACCCATCTTGATAAGAGCCCAGAGCTTATTTGGGTTATAGAATATTTAATGGGATGGTGCTGAGGTGGGAAGGAATGGTGAACTTGCTTTTATTATGGCGAATATCTATATAACTTTCAGGTTACGCTTTAAGGCTGTCTTTGAAATGTGTTTCATGCTACAGTGCTGCTGGTGGACACTAGAAATGAAAACAAATCCTAGGAACTATAGGTCTCATTGACTTTGAATTCAAAATATTAGACTCCAACCATAGAAAAACCATAAATAGCAGGTAAGGCAATTGCAATAAGGAGCATTGCTGGGTTCAATGAACAGAACTGCCAAAACCTCCTCAAATTTCCTTAAAAAGGTGATTTTATATTGTTACCTCTACTATGCAAAAGCCTAACCCCCTATCATGTATCTGGGGACTGTGAATATTAGTAGGATAAAATAGTTAGCTATTGTTATTGTCATTAATTATTATTATTAATAATAATTGTTATTTTATACTAAGGATTGAACCCATGGGTGTTTTACACCTAAGATCCACCCCAACTCTATTTTATTTTATTTATTTATTTATTTATTTACTTTTGCGGTACTGGGGATTGAACTCAGGGGCATTCTACCTCTGAGCTACACCCCTAGCCCTATTTTTTATTCTTTATTTTGAAACCCAGTCTCACTAAGTTGTGGAGTGCCTCACTAGGTAACTGAGGCTGGCCGCGAACCCAGATCCTTCGGTCTCAGCCTCCCAAATGCTGGGATACAAGTGTCCGCCACCACGCCCAGCTCCTATTTTATTTTATTTTTATTTTTTTTGCAGTACTGGGGATTGAACTCAGGGGCATTCTACCTCTGAGCTATACCCCCAACCCTATTTTTTATTCTTTATTTTGAAACCGAGTCTCACTAAGTTGCGGAGTCCCTCACTAGGTAGCTGAGGCTGGCCGCGAACCCAGATCCTCCGGTCTCAGCCTCCCGAATGCTGGGATTACAAGCCTGCACCACCACGCCCCGGCTTCCTATTTTATTTTAAAATAGCGTCTCACTACGTTGTCAGGGCCTTGCTAAGTTGCTGAAGCTTGTTTCAAATATGAGATCCTTCTATCTCAATCACCAAGTTCTGGGATTACAGGCATACACTACAACGTCCAGTGTAGTAATTATTTTTAAAGGACCATTTGAATCACTACAACAAAGTAGTAGAAAACAAAAAAGACCTATTTTTGAAAAATATCTCTGCATGGTATGTGATGTAGACCTCTAATTTCAGTACTTGGGAGGCTAAAACAGGAGGATTGTAGTTGAAGTGAGGGCAGTAACTTAGCAGGACCCTGTTTCAAAACAAACAAACAAAAAGGCAGGGGTTATA
>PVLC010007581.1:26391-62880 GCA_004027655.1 Graphiurus murinus | reverse complement strand
TGTGTGTGTGTGTGTGTGTGTGTGTGTGTGTGTGTGTGTGTGTGTATGCACATGTGTGTGGTACTGGATATGAACCCAGGGGCATTCTACCTCCGAGCTACACCCCCAGCCCTTTTTAGTTTTTGTTTTGAAACAGAATCTTGGTAAGTTGCCGAGAGTCTCCCTATTGATGGGGCTAGTCTTGAACCTGTAATCCTCCTGTCTCAGCCTCCCAAGTACTGAGATTACAGGCACGTACCACCATACCTGGTAACAAAGAGGTTTCTTTGAATGTGGGAACATGTGCTTCTTGGGGAAGCAAGATAGGAATATACAGCAGGGGGTATGGTTATAAACCTGAAGCAAATCAGTAATTTTTCTCCAGCTACATTTCACAGCTCAGTGAGGTATAAAGGAGATGAACAGGTGGGCTCAGCGTGTGTGTGGGGTGGGAGTAAGGGGGGAAGTTTTAGGTGAGTACAAGTGAGAAGAGAAAGAGAGAGGAGTTGGAGCATTTGCATTGGTGGAACATAGAATCTAGGATAGCTGGGGAGTGAGGTAAAGTCCAAGGAGCTGATGAACAGGAACAAAGGTGAGTCATGGGATTGGAGTCCAGTAAAGACAATGTACCGTGACCATGTGGGTCTTGGAACATGGGAGCCAGAAGGGATGGGGGTGGGTTGTCTAAAAGTGGCATGCTTGATCCTGAGCGCTCAGAGATGGAACAGCTTCCAGGCATGCAGAGGTCTAGTATATGACTATGGCATGGGGCAGCAGAGAAATATCTAGATTCCTTACCACCCACCCCCATTAGAGGAAAACTCCTTTTCCCCAACAATGAGCAGTGTGCTCCATCTCTGCTCTGTTGGCCAGGCTAGTGTCTTTGGCTGAAATGGTCACCTTCCCACTATCCCACCCCATCATCTTCTAGTCTATCACAACATGCCCATCCTGCAAATCTCAGCTCACCCCTTGACCACCTTAGCTCACGATCTCCCATATCTGTCCTCTTTGGGTGCACCAGCTTAGAGCTCTTGTCATCCACCACAGAGCCCTGCCACATGGCTTACCCCTTCCAAGGAATCAGAATCTGCTGAGGGCACATTCTATCTTGCTCTGCTCAGCCCTCTACATGTCCTAGCATAGATCTCTGGCTGAGGTCAGTGAGGATGTGTCGATGAAGGATTGGATGGATGGATGGATGGATGGACGGATGGACGGACAGACGAAGAGCCACCTAAACAACTGGCCTTGATTTTCAGGTTTGGTGTGCCACCAAGCATCCTCCTCAGCTATTCCAGATTCCCCCTGCCCTGGGCTCATGGTAGGACTCACCTCAGTCTCTGTTTCGGAATATTCCTTGATTCTCTCCACAGACACGATATTAGATTCCAAATCTGTCATCGTTCTTATCATCCAGTTCAGACATAATGTCACCTGGCCAAAAGGATTAGGTTATGGGACAATGGTTTGGGAAAAGTTAAATTTTGGGTTTTTTTTTGGGGGGGGGGAGTACTGCAGATTGAACCCAGGGGCATTCTACCTCCAAGCTACACCCCCACCCTTTTTATTTTTATTTTGAAACAGAGTCTCACTAAGTAGCTGGGGCTTCCTTGTCCCAAGTACTGGGATTACAACTGTGTGCCACCATGCTTGGCTGAGCTCAAACTTTGAGCATGCTCTTATTAATAGGATCCTATCCCATCTATGACCCAAGTGAATCTGGCCAGCCCCCTTGGGTGTGACCACTAGGGTGTAATCACAACTGTGCCTCTGGCAGTGACAGTGCAAACTTAACCCAGGACCACTTCACTCAGTGTTGCTCAAATTTTACTGTGTTGAAGGCTTCCCACAGAGTCTTGTTAAGATGCAGCTCCTGATTCACTAGGTGTGAGATGGGACCCAAGAGTCTTCATTCCTAACAAGCTTCCAGAAGATGTTGATGTGGCCAGATCAGGCCCCACACTTAGTGTACCAAGGAATCTTGATAGAAATGCAGAATCCTGCGCTCTATCCCCAACATAGTGCATCGGAATGTACATTTTAACAAGCTCTCCAGGTAATTCAAATACACATTAATGTTCGAGAAGACTGACCTATCTGGATCGTTTGTTTACCAGTGCATTCAAGATTTGAGCCACCTAAGGCATTAGCAACGTGATCTGCTTTACAAAAATTCCATGTACAGTTACGTAACTCTTTGTCAATGCAGGCTTGTATCAGGGTGACTTGCCTGACCTCCAGCCCAGACACCAATAGCTTAATCTGTATACCGTCATCCTTCAGTATCACCAGAGGATTGGTTCCAGGACCCCCAGGCCTCCAAAAGATACTAAAATCCACAGATATATAAGTCTCATATAAAATGATGTAATATTTGCATGTATCCCTATTCACATCTTCCTGTATGCTTTAAATCATCTCTCAATTACAATGCCTACACCTTACTTCATTTGCATGTAGTATTCAGTATAGTATATGGGACCTGGCAAATTCAAGTCTTGCTTTTTCTTTTTGGAAGTTCTGGAATTTTTTTTTTTTTTTTTTTTTTTTTTGTGGTACTGGAGATTGAACCAGAGGCATTCTACTTCTGAGCTACACCCCCAACCCTATTTTTTATTCTTTATTTTTGAGACAGGGTCTCACTAAGTTGCGGAGGGCCTCACTAAGTAGCTGAGGCTGGCTGCGAACCTGCGATCCTCCTGATCCTCCTGTTTCAGCCTCCCAAGTACTGGAATTACAAGTGTGCATCACCATGCCTGGCTGTATTTTTATTTTGAAATAGGATCTCACTAGATTGAGTCTTTCTACTTGCTGAGGCTGTCCTCAAACCTGTGATCCTCCTGTTTCAGCCTCCCAAATCCTGGGATTACAGTTGTGCATCACCATGCCCAGCTTTTTTTTTTTTTTTTCCTCCCAAATCATTTCCATCTGTAGTTGGTTGAATCTTTGGATGCAGAACCCGTGGATATGAAGGGCCAAGTGTATTCTCTGCAGGCTAATGAACATGAGGTGTAGTTCAGCCCTACACTTTCCCTGTTTCAGACCTCTGCCAAGTTGAACTACATCTTGTCCAGACACAAATTCTGCTCTTCCATTGGGGCCAAGCTCTAAGATCATTTTCCCAACACCCCTGAGTAGGGAACTCCTCTATGCTCTTACATTTTATTCCTCCTGCCCCAAAGACCTATTCAGCCTGCAGTATACTCCTCTGTGAACGGGAGCCTGTCTGGTTGTGAGCTCACAGTCCCGGATGGCAGAACCCGTGACTGTCTCCATAGTGGGCAGAGAGGGTCACTCGGGAGATGCCTGTGACATCTGTACCACCCTATCCCCCGGCGGTCCTGCCCTGGGGCCCAGGCTCCTCCATACCTGTAGGGCATAGGACACAGAGAGGCCCACCAGCCCTGGATTCAGGCTCTTCCTCCCAATCACCGCAAACAGTGCAGCAAAGAACACTACGCAGTTCCCCACAAAATCCATGTGGAAGCCCAGCCACCTGGGGGGCCAGACAAGGAGGAAGTGGGCAGGTGCAGCCAGGGCCCAGTTTTGTGTTGGGAGAAGAGGGGCCAGGACCCAGAAGGACAGAGAGCCAGTGGAAACTCTGGTGGGGAGGGGGTGTGCGCAAGAGGAGGCGTCTGACCTGTTGGAGGCGATGAAGGGGTAGATGGTCCTCTGGTTGGCGTCCACCTTAGTATCATTGAGCACCTCAAAGTCTCGGCAGCGGCTGTAGGCTCGGATGACACTGGTACCAGTCACCGTCTCCGAAAAGTGGGAATAGATGGGCGAACGGCTGACTGATTCCAGACGCTTCAGTTGCCGTGCCGTGGCCACATAGAAGCGCTGATGGGGGATGGGGAAAGAGCTTAGGGTCAGGGTTGTGGCAACCCCAACTCAGTCCTGCCCATTCTTCAAACCCATCCGAGTTTCCTTGGGCCTTCAGCCATCCAGCCACTACCCCCATGAGAACTTACCATTCTGTCCTTTCCCTCTGATCAGCTGTGCTCAGGCAGGCTGGCCACTTCCTCCATGAAGCCTACCCTGATTCCCCCTTAGCTCCCCTCCCCCCATCACAACACTGACCTTGCTTGGCCTCCTAACTAGGGAAATGCCTGGCTCCACTTAAGGGCTCTAGCAATGTACTTGTAGTCAAGTGATTTTGCAAAAATCAGGGGCTTGGAGTTGTAGCCTAGTGGTAGAGTGCTTGCCTTAACACACACAAGGCCCCCAGGTTTGATCCCCAACATCACCAAAAAAAAAAGATAATTTAGTATCTTTTTTTTTAAAGTCCTCCCACCTCACTTGTGTGAGCTTTATTTATTTATTTATTTATTTATTTATTTATTTATTTGCAGTACTGGGGATTGAACTCAGGGGCGTTCTAACCTCTGAACTATACCCCCAGCCCTATTTTTTATTCTTTATTTTGAAACAGGGTCTCCCTAAGTTGCAGAGGGCCTCACTAGGCAGCTGAGGCTGGCCAAGAACCCGGATCCTCCGGTCTCAGCCTCCCAAATGCTGGGATTACAAGCGTGGGCCACCACACCCGGCTATGTATATATGTAAGTGTATATATATATATATATATATATATATATATATATATATATATATGCATTCTACCTCTAAGCTACACCCCCAGCCCTATTTTTTATTCTTTATTTTTAAACAAGGTCTAACTAAGTTGCAGAGGGCCTCACTAAGTAGCTGAGGCTAGTTTTGAACCTGCAATCCTCCTGTCTAAGCCTCCCAAGTACTGGGATTACAAGTGTGTGCCGCCACACTTGGGTTGTATTATATTTTGAGACAGGATCTCTATAATTTTCCCAGGCTTGCCTCAAACTTACATTACTCCTGCCTCAACTTCTCAAGTAGCTGGGATTACAGGCATGCGCCAACTTACCTGCTTTAACAGTGTTTTATTAAAAAATAGTCAACAAGCCGGGCATGGTGGCACACTTGTAATTCCAGTACTTGGGAGGCTGAGACAGGAGGATCCAGGTTTGTGCCCAGCCTCAGCCACTTAGTGAGGCCCTCCGCAACTTAGTGTGACCCTGTTGCAAAATAAAGAATAAAAAATAGGACTGGGGGTGTAGCTCGGAGGTAGAATGCCCCTGGGTGCCATCTCCAGTACCACACACACACACACACACACACACACACACACACACACAAACCCAACAAGGCAGGGCGTGTTAGAGCATGCCTGTAATCCCAGTGACCCAAGAGGCTGAAACAGGAGGAATGAAAGTCTGAGCCCAGCCTAGGCAACTCATCAAGACCCTGTCTCAAAATAAATAAAAAAAGGCTGAAGATGTAGCTCAGTGGTAGAGCACGCCTAGGTTCGATCCTCAGTACCCGTACCCACCCCCTCCCCCAAAAAAGCCAACAGGAAGGATCCCAGGGCCAGTCGAAACTTATAAGTACTCATTTTATCCTCAAATCAACCCTGTGAAGTAAGTTGTATGAGTCTACCTATTTTACAGGTGAGTTAAATGAGCTTTGAGGAGGTAAAGGAACTGAGTACCATCCCTAACACAACCGGGCAGCACCAGCACCCTGCCCTTGGCCTCCAGCCTGCACGAGTACCAGCCTGCATCAGTACACTGCCCACCTGTGCAAAAATATAGATGATAGTCAGAGGCAAGATGACCACAAGGAAGAGCGGTGTGCTGACCACGATGACCACAATGGCGGACATGGAGTTGAAGAAGGAGTTGAGCATCATGAGTAAGATGGGGGCCAGAACCTCATCGATGACGTTGATGTCCTTGGAGAAGCGGTTGAGGATCCGGCCCGAGGGCGTCGTATCAAAGAAGGACTGGGGGGAGCGCATCTTGTTGTGCAGCAACGCCTTGTGCAGCAGCCTTGAAGCCCGGATGGTACCCATAGCCATGATGAACGCAGCCAGCATCACCAGGACCCCTGTGGGTGGAGCAGGGGCAGCGTGCTCACTCGGAGAGGGGCTGGCGACCCAGGGGCAGGCTGGGTGGGTTAGGGAGGATCTGAGGCAGGGGTGTGGTTATGGGACGTGCTCCTGGGCACCTCCACAGGTTCACCTTGCAGAATTCCCAAGCTGGCATAGACGCCCAGCCTCAAGGAGGTGTTGTTCTGTCTGCCAGCCTCTGTGGCCTCGTTGGTCCAGTCGCTGAGCCATATATTGGCCCCGATGGAGGCTGCACTTTGGCCCGTATAGAAGAGACAGACAGCCAGCGTGGTACAGAGTCCCACCGCCTTGGCATACTCCCAGAACACGTTCATCTTCACCTGCAGGCAGTGACCCACAGCGGTTGGGCACAGGGGATTCCTCTCCAGCCCCCTGCCCCCTCCTTTAGCATTCAGTCATTTATTCATTCCACATGTATTTTTTATTCAGCCCTTCCTGTCCACCAGACTCACTTTGCCAGTCTCCACCTTCTCCTCCTGGATTAGCGCCCCAGTCTCCTTCGCCTCTTTCTCTGGTCTCTGGTCCTCCCCTTCTGAAGACATGCTGCTCAGTTCTCTGTGAAGACAGTCAGTCAGAGCCAGGGAGGAGGCCACTGACAACCCCCAGGACAGCAGCCCAGTTGTGAGGGTCAGGGAGAGTGGCCATCTGCACCCCACTTGGCATGACTTGGCGGCCCTGCTGCAGCCTTCTGGGGTGCTGGGAGCTCTCAGGGGCTCACCTCATAAACTGCCTCTGGGCCTTGTACTCGACCGGCTCATTGTCTGTCAGGTCTGTGTGGTGGCTGAGCGCGTCCTCAGTCAGCAGCATCTCCTCATCTTCGTCTTCCAAGTCTGTAGGAAATCCACAGAGATTGGCTGCTCACCCTGCAGCCCCCGGGGCCTACAGGGGCCTCGTTCCCTAATCCCTCCTCCAATGAGGGGGCCTGGATGGACAAACATGAGGAAGGATGAGGGTTGGAAAGGGCAACCTGAGAAACTTAGGTTAGATACTATGAAAACTCCCTCTGAGCCGGGCATGGTGGCGCACGCTAGTAATCAAGTACTTGGGAGGCTGAGACAGGAGGATCACAGGTTCAAGGATAGCCTCAGCAAGTAGTGAGACTCTCATCAACCTAGCAAGACCTGTTTCCAAATTAAACAAACAAACTAGGGCTGGGAGTATAGCTCGGAGGTAGAATGCCCCTGGGGGTTCAATCCCCAGTCTCACACACACACACACACACACACACACACACACACACACACACCCCTTCCCTCTGAGACTATGGAGAAAAGGACTCAAATATAAGAGTTGGGAACTTGGGCTCTGGAGTTGGACTGGCTGAGCCTGAGTCCCACTTCTTGGAAGCATAACCTGAGACAGGCATGGCAAAGGGATAATAATGTACTTAGCTCATGACATCACCGTGCAGATTAAAGGAGAGAATGTGTGTCAAAGCTTAGCAAGGGGTCTAGTGCTTGGTGAATGCTTGAGACAAGTTGGCTGTGCATAAGGCAGTAGGCAGGAAAGGCCAGGGAGAGGCCTGTGAGCCAATCCCGAATTTAGGGTTGGGGAGCCAGGACTGGGCAATAAGGTGGGGGGCGGGGCATTTTGTAAGCCACAGACTATAATAGGCTCCATGAGGACAGGGATTTTTTTTGATCTTTTTATTTTTTATTTTGAAACAGGATCTTGTTAAGTTGCTGAGGCTATCCTCAAACTTCAGATTCTCCTGTCTTGGTCTCCCAAGTACTGGGATTACAGGTGTGCTCCACCATGCCTGGCTCAGACAGGGTTTTTTGTTTGCTCACTGCTATTTCTCAGTACCTGGAACAATGCCTGAACATAGGAATTGTTGAATAAATCTTGATCATTAAGTAAATGGTTTTTGCCAGGCACTTGACATTTGCTAAACAATTTATCCATAAAACAGATTTGCCATACATTCAGGACTTAAGCCCATAAATCTTTTCTTTTTCTTTTTCTTTTCTTTTTTTTTTTGGTACTAGAAGTTGAACCCAGAGGTGTTCTATCCCTGAACTACACCCCCTAAACTACAGAGTCTCACTAAGTTGCTAAGAGATCTTGCTAAATTGTTGAGAATGGCCTTGCATCTGCCATCCTCCTGTCTTAGCCTCCCAAGTACTGGGATTACAGGCATGCTCCATATACTCTTTGTGTGTGTATGTGTGGGGGGCGCTGGGGATTGAACCAGGGGGTCACTTCTGAGCTATACCCCCAGCCCTATTTTATTTTATTTTTTAATTTTTGAAACAGGGTCTCACTAAGTTGCAGAGAGAGTCTCCTGTCTCAGCCTCCCAAGTACTGGGATTACAGGCCTGAGCTACCACACCCAGCTTCCATATATCTTTTGTGTGTGTGTGTGTGGTCACTAGGAATTGAACTCAAGAACATTGTACCTCTGACCTACACCCCCAGCCACATTTTGTTGTTGTTGTTGGTGTGTGTGTGTGTGTGTGTGTGTGTGTGTGTGTGTCCGCGCGGTACTGGAGATTGAACTCAGGGACATTCTACCTCTGAGTTATACCCCCAGCCCTATTTTTTTATTTTATTTTATACAGGGTCTCACTAGGTTAATGAGAATCTCACTACTTGCTGAGGCTGTCCTCGAACCTGCGATAGTACTGTCTTAGCCTCCCAAGTACTAGGATTACAGGCATGTGGCACCACACCTGGGTTTATTTTTATTTTGAAATGGTCTCACTAGGTTGATGAGAATCTCATATTTGCTGAGGCTGTCTTCAAACCTGTGATCCTCTTGTCTCAGCCTCCTAAATACGGGGATTATAAGCGTGCACCACCATGCCCAGCTTTTTTTTTTTTTTTTTTTTGGTGGTGGTACTGGGATAGAACCCAGGGGCATTCTACCACTGAGCTACATCTCCAGCTCTATTTTATTCTTTTATTTTGAAACAGGATCTCATTAAGTTGCAGATGGTCTCACTAAGTTGCTGAGGCTGGCCATGAACCTGTGATCCTCCTGTCTCAGTCTCCCAAGTATTGGGATTATAGGGATGCGCCACCATGCCTAGTTTCCATATAACTTTTTTTGTGTGTGTATGTGTGTGTGGTACTGGGGATTGAACCCAGGGGCATTCTACCTCTGAGCTATACCCCCAGTCCTATTTTTTTTTATTCTTTATTTTGAAACAGGGTCTCACTAAGTTGTGGAGAGCCTCACTAACCATACACCTTTTTGACAGCTGGGGAAACTGAGACCCTGAGGCCTGAGCTGCTAATTAAAGATCCCACAAGGAAGAGGAGGAGGTGGGACATGACTGTATCCAGTTCACCGTTCCTCTGGTGACATCTGACTATCACACAGTTGGCCCAGATGTATTTCTCTTTGATACAACACTGGACTAATCAAGAGATAAAAGCCCCAGATAGGGAAGAAGCTGGGCGGGCACAGGAATCCGGAGGGTCAGGGCTGTCCTATCTTGCTGTCATCCAGGTCCTATCCTGCTGATAGAGTTACCTATGCTGCTATCCTCCAGGTCCTCCTGATTCTCATCTTGTGCAGAGTTGCGGAAGAATTCATGGTGCTGCAGGGCCGAGTAGGGGCCCATCTCCGACACCTGTCCGTTAGCTAGCATTATGACAAAGTCCGTCTGGGGTAGGAAGCTGATGTTGTGTGTCACCAGCACCCGAGTCTGCAGAGAAGGCAGCAGGCTTTCAGCCCCATTGCCCTCGGCACACACCCCGACGGAGGTGCGACCAGCCAGGGAGCAGGGACAGGCACACCTTCTGCAGCCTGCTCAGTGCTTTCAGAGGGTGTGTGCCCCGAGCTTCCCCTGCTGCCCAACCCACACTCCTGCTTCTAAGGTCCCCACACTCCAGGTCTTACCCAAAGCCCTCAGCCTCCCATCAGTTCTTCCCTGGGGTCCTGGGTGTTGCCCTAGCCCCCTTGGCTTCCTGAGGCCTCACCTTGCCGGCCAGCACACCTTCTGGCCCAATCACTTTGTCGAAGATATGCTTGCCCACGTGGGAGTCCACGGCCGACAGTGGGTCATCCAGCAAGAAGATGTCAGCGTCACTGTAAACAGCTCGGGCCAGACTGATCCTCTGCCGCTGGCCCCCAGACAGGTTAATGCCCTGGAAGGAGAGGTTGAGAGGTGGGTGCTGGATGGAAGGAGCCCAGAAGGACCCAGGGGGACAAGAGTCTGCCCATTGTCAGTCAACAAGACAGATCTCCGAATCTACATTTCACAGGTTGCCTGGCTGTCTCTGCAAAGCTGTGTGCACACAGAAGAAGGGGCAGTGGTTCTCAGAGTCCTTCCGGGGGGAGTGAAGCCATCCTTTCCCTTGCTTCACCGTCCTGCCCAGCTGGCTGCCCTGCCCAACCCAAGTGTCCATTGATGGATGAATGCAAAAACATAATGCCATCTACCCATACAAGGGAACATTACTCAGCCTTAGAAGAAAGCAAATGCTGACATGTGCTACAACATGCATGAACCTGGACGACATTCTGCTAAGTAAAATAAGCCAGCCATAGACAAATGCTGCGTGATTCTACTCATGGGCTATACCTGGTAGTCAGATTCCTGGAAACCGAGAATGGCGTTTGCTAGGGGCTGGGGTGTGTGTGTGCAGGGAGGGCACGGGGAGTGATTGTTCAAGCGGACAGCCTGGCAGTCTGGTAAGATGAAAAGGCTCTGAAGATGATTGTACAACAATGTGAACGTACTTAATGTGACTGAAATACACACTGAAAAAAATAGTTACGACGGCACGTTTAATGTTACGTGTTCTTGACCACAAGTAAAAATGAATTAATTAATTTAAAAAGAAATTAGCCCAGTGTCGTGGGGCACGCCTGTAATCCTAGTACTTAGGAGACTGAGATAGGAGAAATGCAGGTTTGAGGCTAGCCTCAGCAACCTAGTAAGACCCTGTTTCAAAATTAAAAGGATTGGGGTGTAGCTCAGAGGTAGAATGCCCCTGGATTCTATCCCCAGTGCTATATAAAAAAATTAAAACCTCTTAATTCCAGTGTTTGGGGGGCAGAGACAGGAGGATTGCAGATTGGAGGCCAGCCTTCACAATTTAACAAAACTCTCAGCAACTTAGCAAGACCTTATTTCAAAATTAAAAATAATTAAGTGAGATTAGTCAGTCACAAAAAGTAAAAAATCATATGCTCTCCCTAATATGTGGAAGCTAGGGAGAAAATGGGACATAAGAGGGACTCCAGATGAAGAAGGAGAGATCTTAGGTGAGCAAAGAAGTTGACTTATGGAAGGTGATGAGGGGAGGGGGGACACCCTAGTGCACATGATGTACTTTCACAAACATATCAAAGTCAATCACTAAACTGAACTTGAGAAGGAGGGAGGGCAAAGGAGTGGGACAGGAACTGGGGAAGGGTTAAATGAGAAATGTGTGCATGTATGCCTTTACCAGCTTGTATCTAACAAAGATGTATGATTACAATGCACCAATTTAAAAAAATTAAAAATAAAATTTAAAAAAAACCTAAAAAAAAATTAAAAATAAGCCAGGTGTGGTGGTGCATACCTGTAATCCCAGTACTTGGGAGGCTGAGACAGGAGGATTGCAGGTTTGAGGACAATTTTGGCAGTAGGGAGACTCTCACCAATCTAGTGAGACCCTGTTTCAAAATAGAAATAAAATATGGCGGGGGTTGTAGCTTCGAGATAGAATGCCTCTGGGTTCAATCCCCAATACCAAAATCAATCAATAAATAAAAATAAAAAAAGGGTTGGGCGTGGTGGCGCACGTTTATATCCCAGAATTTGGGAGGCTGAGACCGTCCGGGTTCTTGGCCAGCCTCAGCTACCTAGTGAGGCACTCCGAAATTTAGTGAGACCCTGTTTCAAAATAAATAATAATAATAATAATAATAATAATAATAATAATAATAATAATAATAAACAGGGCTGGGGGTATAGCTCGGAGGTAGAATGCCCCTGAGTTCAATCCCTAGTACCGCAAAAATAATTAATTAATTAATTAATTAATTAATTAAAAGGGGGCTGGAGGTATAGATCTGGGGTAGAATGCCCCTGGGTTCAATCCCCAATACAAAAATAAATAAATAAATAAATAAATAAATAAATAAATAAATAAATAATAAAAGAAAAACTGGGCGTGGTGGAGCACACTTGTCATCGCAGTACTTGGGAGGCTGAGACAGGAGAATCACAGGTTCACAGCCAGCCTCAGCTACTTAATGAGGCCCTTTGCAACTTAGTGAGAACTTGTTTCAAAATAAAAAATAGGGCTGGAGGTGTGGTTGGGAGGTAGAATGCTCCTAGATTCAATCCCCAGTACCACACATACAAAAAAGAAAAACATAACATTTTTGGCCAATGCCCCATGTTTTCTAGAGTAAAGGGCAAACTCGTTTTTGTTTGTTTGTTTTATACTAGGGATTGAACCCAGGGGCATTCTACCTCTGAGCTACATCTCTAGCCCTTTTTATTTTTTATTTTGAAACATGGTCTTGCTAAGTTTCTGAGGCTGACCTTGAATCTGCAATTCTCCTGTGTCAGTCTCCCAAGTACTATGATTACAGGCATGTGCCACCACACCTGGCTTAAGGCCAAAATCTTAACCGAGTTCTTCAAGGCTCTGCCCTTCCCTCTACTCCACCCTCATCCATTTCCTCCCCTCCAGTCAGGCCACAGTGCATGGGAATGCCCTTCCAGGTCCACTACTGTTCCTGCTCCCCCATAACATTAGCTCCTGCTCCCCCATAACATTCTATCACTCTGGGTAAATGCCAGACTTTTTAAAAAATTTTTTGTGGTTCTGGGGATTGAACCCAAGGGCATTCTACCTTCGAGCTACATTGCCAATCCTGTTTTATTATTTTGAAACAGGGTCTCGCTAAGTTGTTGAAGGTCTTGCTAGGTTGCTGAGGCTGGCCTTGAACCTGTGATCCTCCTGTCTAGCCCCCCCACACATTGGGATTACAGGTGTGTACCACCGCCCCTAGCAGCCCACAGTCTTTAAGTGGCTTGTAAGCCCTAAGTGACTCATTTTCTCCTTCTGGGCCCTCTCTCACTCTGCTCTAGCCATACTGACCTCTCTCCTGGTCCAGTGCCCGGTGGCAGTGCTACCGTAGGTACTGGAGGCTTTGCACTTCCTGTCCCTGCTGCCTCAGATGCCCCTGGATGAGGTTCCATGGCCCCAAGACATGGCTCGTGTCCTCTCTTTGTTCAGGTCTGTTTCTCAGTGAGGCTTCCCCAATTCTCCCTAACAACTTGACCCTGCCTGTATTCCTCTCTTGCTGTATTTTTTCCCCTTTAGCATTATCTAATAATTATTTTCTTTTTTGTGGTACTGGGGATGGAACTCAGGAGCATTTTACCTCCAAGCTACAGCCTCAGCCCTATTTTTTATTCTTTATTTTGAAATAGGGTCTCACTAAGCTGCAGAGGGTCTCACTAAGTAGTTGAGGCTGGGTTCGAACCTGCAATCTTCCTGTCTCAGCCTCTAAGTACTGGGATTACAAGCCTGCACCACCACGCCCGGCTTAATAGTTATTTTACATATCCTGCTTATTATCTCTTTCTCCCACTAGACTGAAAGGTAGAAGAAGGCAGAGATTTTAGCCTGGTGTGTTCAGTACTATATAATACTGCCAGGGGTATACTAGGTACTTAATAAAAATCTGATGAATTAGTAGATGAATAGATCAGTGATGAGCTCCTTTTCTTCAGTTGTTAAGACCCAACTCAAAAGCGATGCTTTTCCTTAAGCAGACGTGTGCTGTGTGCCCTCCCCGTACCCTGCACAGGCCTTTATCCGGGCCCCAGGGCAATTTATAGCCCCTACTTATTCACCAGTTGGCCTCCCCCAGTAACAGGTAACTTTCCCCAGTGCTGGGCACAGAGCTGGGCATGATGTTACATGAATGTGTGAGTGAATGAATGAATGAATGAGTATGTGGGCACAGGCCAGGCTGAGGTGAGCAGCTATACATGCTGGCTGTGCTGGCTCTGCAGGGACAGGAGGGGACCCTGTACCTTCTCTCCAATCTCAGTCTGGTCCCCACCAGGCAGCATCCTCAGGTCAGGTAGCAGGGCACAGGTTTTCAGAGCCTTTCTGTAGCGCTTAGGGTCCAGAGTTCGGCCAAACAGCACATTTTCCTGAAGTGTGCAGTTCTGGATCCACGCTTGCTGGGGCACATAGGCCACAGAGCCCTGACCAAAGAACAGGTTTACCCTGGGTTTGCACAAGGCCTGGCCAAAGCCTCACGTCCTTCCCAACCCTCTCACCTTCATAGACACCTTGCCGTCCAGTTTCTCCATCTCTCCCAGCAAGGCAGACACCAGAGAGGACTTCCCACAGCCCACAGGCCCCACCACGGCCACCAGGGCCCCTTTCTGGATTCGGATGCCTATGCTGGGAACAAGAAGCCCCAGTTAGTGGCAGAGACCGGATTTGGTCCCCCTGCAGACCCAAGCCTTCTTCCTTTCTTCCAGATACCACCTTGGCCCACTGAGGTTGTTCTTGTGTTCCTAGTCAAAGGCAGAGAGGAGGAGAGGGCTGCTACTGATCTGACCTTCCACCCTCTTTGGGTAGCTGAGAAGGGGTGGGAGAAGCTGGTACCTGTGCAGGGTGGGGGGCAGGTCCTGGGCCCAGGTGAAGGTGCCATTCTGTATGGTGATGGCATAGCCTGGGAAGACCAAGGTGCACAGAGTCAGGGAGCCCAGGGGATGGGGAAGTGAGCAAGGAGGAATCCTGGGATCCCTGGAGGAAGAGCAGGAGGGAGAAGTGTGAGGAGCCCTGGGCTTGGGGGAGGTCCCGGAAAAGGGAGAAGGAGGGGGCATAGAAAGCAGATGTGCAAAGAGGGAGAAGAAAAAAGGCCACAGGAGGAAATTAGAAAGCTTGGAACAGAGAAGAAAGGGCTGGGGCAAGGGCAGCCCCCGTAGGGGTCAGGACCTGCAGAGATGGTCTTTCTCTCTACAGACTGGGGGTCAAGTTCCTCTTCACTCAGGAAACGCTGGATCCGTTTCAGAGATACGCTGATCTGTGAGAGGATGGGAGTCAGCGTAAAGGCTACGTCTCCTATCTTCCACCCCTTCTACCCTCTCAGTCCTCAACTTCTTAAAACCAGTAGGGACCCATGAGGACCCACTTGCTGGTGTTGGGGCCCCTCCCATGACCAAATCTTCCATGGCTTCCAAAGTCCACGTTGGTTAAGAGGAGATTGTCTCCAGGTTTCTAGAAACTGCTCTTGACTTCCTGTGACTCCAGATAACCCTATTAACCTCATGTACCTTTGGCAACTCTTTGTGAGGAAAAATAGCCCTTCCTTGACACCCAGGAATTCTTCCTGATTATTCTCTGACCCTAAGTGACCCTTTCCCGACTTCAAAAATCTGCCCTAAGGTAAGCCAGACCTAGTGGCACACGTTTGTAATCCCAGTACTTGGGAGGCTGAGATAGGAGAATCACAGGTTTAAGGACAGCCTCAGCAATTCAGTAAGGCCCTCCACAACTTAGTGAGACCCTATTTCAAAATAATAAATAAAATAGGGCTGGGGGTATAGCTCAGAGGTAGAATCCCCAACATCACACCACACACACACACACACACACACACACACACACACACACACACACACACACACACCATCCTAACTCTAGGAGAACCTCCAGCCCTGCCTGGTGTTACCTGGGTCATGGTGCTGATTAACTGGGGCAGCATGTTGAGGGGAATCCTTAAAAGATCAAACAAGGATAGGGACACGAAGGCCTTCTCGGCGTCTAGCACATTGTTCGGGTCCACGTTAACATACACCACAAACGTGATCAGGGATACCTGGGCAGAGCAGGAGTGGGTGTCAAGGTGGAGTCTGCTAGCCCTCAGCCACACCAGGGACCCTGAGACCTGGGCTGGCTGAGGGGGAGGCAGGAACCCAGCCCTGGCAGAGAAACTCACCAGGAAGGGGGAGCAGACCCAGATGAAGGTAGATACGGCGTGGAGGTAACTACCCTTGAGCAGCCACCGGAGCTCGCTCTTCCTAATGCCTTCCACTTGCTTCAAGAAGCTGGGCTCCCAGGCATACAGCTTCAGCACCTTGATGCCACCCAGGATCTCATTCATTAGCTTGACACGGGAGTCTTTGAACTTCATTTGCTGTGCCTGCACAGCAGAGAGAGGGGCAGTGGCACACCCGTCTCCCTTCCCAGACCTCCTGCCCCTGGACACATTAGTATCCATTGCGGCCATTCTGCACTGCTCACCTTGCCTTCTCCCGCCTTCCTGCCAGGCCTAGAACACCCAGCTCTCCTCCCCTCCCAGCGCCGCCCTCTGCCACCGCAGTGTCTCTGCCACCCTCCCTGGGTGACTAGAGCATGCTGTACTTTCCTTTTGCTTCATAATCATCCTTCACATCCCTGTGGGCTTCCTAGGGGTATGGATTATTCCTCTGTCCCCAAAGACCCTAACCCAAGATGTGGGGCACCAAATTTATTTACCCATCCAACCTCCTATTTATTGAGTGCCTAGGACGTGCCAGGCCACGTGCTAGACAGTGGATAACATGATGAATGCTTCAGACAAGGCCCCAGCTGTCATGCGACTGACAGTCCAATGGGGGAGGCAGAGAGCAAGAAACGATTATGGAGTAAATGTTTCAACTACAAATCAGCATGTGGAAAGCCAGGTGTGGTGGTGCACGCTTGTAATCCCAGTACTTGGGAGGCTGAAACTGGAGGATTTGGGTTTGTGGCCAGCCTCAGCTACTTAGTGAGGCCCTCTGCAACTTAGTGAGACCTTGTTTTAAAATAAAGAATAAAAAATAGGACTGGGGGTGTAGTTCAGAGTAGAATGCCCCTGGGTTCAATCCCCAGTACTGCAAAAAAAAAAAAAAAAGGAATCAGCATGTGGAAGCAGGGCATGGTGGGAGGCTGAGACAGGAGGATCACAGGTTCAAGGATAGCCTCAGTAAGTAGTGAGAGTAGTGAGATTCTCATCAACCTAGCAAGATCCTGTTTCAAAATAAAAATAAAATAGGGCTATAGCTGTAGCGTGGAGGAAGAATGCCCCTGAGTTCAATCCCCAGTAAAACACACACACACACACACACACACACACACACACACACACACACACACAGCCAATCAGCATGTGTGCTATGAAGGGAAATAACAGGACACTTTGAGAAAATACTGGGTCGGGGCAGGGGAACTTAGATGGGGTAATCAGGGTGGGTCTCTGGAGGAGGTGTCCTTTATGCTGAGAGGTGAAGGAAAGGGGAGGAATTAGAGGTGAGGAGGGGCGAAGAGAGTTCCAGACAGAGGGAATAGTATGCTTGGCAGCCCAGAAGTATGCAGAACTTGGTACTATGGAGAAAACCAAGAAGGCTGGCCCAGCTGAAACTTGGCCATGCTATAGGTTAGAGGAAATTGGTGGGTGGCCTTAGGGAGTTTTTCATTTATTCTATGTGCAGTAGGAAGATACTGAGGACTTCAGTAAGTATTTGTGTGTGGACAAAATGGCTATCCACACTTAGCACAGCATAGTGGGAAAAGTTCTTGTTAGACCAGATAGCCCAGGTTCGAGTCCCAGCTCTGCCTGACTTAGGCCTGCCATAACCTCTCCGAGCCTTGATCTTGTAGCTGAGAGATGAGACTGTTCCTAAAAGCTACTCATGGTGGGGTGGGTAGCAAGAGCTAAGGCTTGTGCCAGTGACTGTAACAATCTGTGCTCTGGAAGGGCTTGTGCGCCCTCCCCACACACCTGCCCAGGTACTCCAAGTAGGAATAGCGCACTCTGATAGCACACACCTGGAAGGACCGCATCTTGAAGGCCACTGCCCCATTGATTGGAATCAGCAAGACCAGGAGAGCCACTCCAGCCAGGACAGAGGGACCTAGTTTCTGTGGAGGCACGGGTTGGTTATTAAGACAGACAAAGGACAAAAGTCTATGGACAGAATGCAACAAGCCGGGTGTGGTGGCGCATGCTTGTAATCCCAGCATTTGGGAGGCTGAGACCGGAGGATTCGGGTTCGCTGCCAGCCTCAGCTACCTAGTGAGGCACTCCGCAACTTAGTCAGACCCTGTTTCAAAATAAAGAATAAAAAATAGGGCTGGGGGTGTAGCTCGGAGGTAGAATGCCCCTGAGTTCAATCCCCAGTACTGCAAAAAAAAAAAAAAAAAAAAAAAAGCAACAGCCAGAGGCCTGCTGACCTGAACATGATGGGCAGAAAGCAAAGAACAGTTAGCCAAACAGAAAGCCAGGATGAGCAGGGCATTAGCTGAAGCAGCCAGCTGCCAGAAAATGACAAAAGACAGAGACAAACAGCAGAAGGCTGCCAGACACACAGCAAGACCAACAGACAGACTGACAGACAACAACAGCCAGAGCCACACCTGCCCTGCCTCCAAGTCCCCCTCACCCTGGCTTCTGGGGGAGGATCACAGCACAGGGTGGAAAAGCTCAGTTGCAGACACCAGCATCCCCACAGTTCCCCAGCACCCAGGGAGACTCGTGTGCATGATGCAGCAGCAGCTTTGCTGACCCAGACTAATCCTAATTTGTCCCTTCTGCAGCAAGGTTAGAGCGAAGGGCTGGAGGTCAGGGCTTGAGAGTTACCTGCCAGAGGAATCCGATTGACAGGCTGATCTGGAGGGGTGCTGATATCAGCAGTTGGAGGAAGGGGGCGACATCCATGAAGCGCTGGGCATCCACTGACAAGAGGTTAACTATTTCTCCCACAGTTGAGTCACGTTTGACTGAATTTGTGATGACCAGCGCCTGGAGGCAGATGGCAAGGGGTGGGCTAGGCCCGTGAGCCTCTCCTGCTTAGGGCCAACCTCTCCCAGAAGCCTGCTCCAGCTCACCTTCCTGTAGATGATGCCTATGATCGCCGTACGAACCTTCATGGCAGCCACAAAGGTGCAATGGTAATACTGTTGTATCATCAGAGTCTGCATCATGGAGGCTATGAACATCAGCACAGCCAACAGGAAGCCCCACCAGGCTGGGGCAGCAGGGTTTGAAATAAACTGGATCAGGATGCTGCCAGGGAAGGAGAAGGTATGAGGGTGGGCATGGTCACCCTGCTCCCGTCATCCTCAGCCTCCACTGCACCCTCTACCTGTGAAACTCTCAAGTGGGGGCTGCCATCCCCCATAGCTGCACCCACCTCGACTGGGAGGGGAGTCAGCCCAGGGCTACCTCATGGCCATCACCTCCAGCCTATGTCTCCTTCCCTGGCCCCCACAGACCTCACCACGCAGGTCACCTCGCTACTTTCTCTTCTCCAGCCTTACCTGCTCACCTCCTTGACCCATGTGGCAAGAAGAAATGCCACACCTCCATTGCCTAGACGGTCCTTCTCCTTCTCAGGGGCTACAGAGAATTCTAGAATACACCATAGGGCCACCCCAGACTCTCATTCCTGAAATCTATCCTTCCAACATCAGAGGCCCCCAGTGCTGCTGATGACCTTTGGGGCCCTTGCCCACCACCTCTCCCTTGGCCTTCTTCATTTCTCCTCTCCTAGCTTCTTTCTTTGTTTTGGTACTGGGAATGAAACCCATGGGCATTTTACTCTAGATCTATACCCTGCTTATTTTGAAACAGAGTCTCGCCAAGTTGCTGAGGGTCTTGATAAGTTGCCAAGGATGGCCTCAAACCTGCAATCCTTTTGTCTCTGTCTTCCAAATCCTGAGATTACAGATGTGTGCCACCACACCCGGCTTCTCCTATCTTCTGACCTGTCCCTGCTCCCTGTCTCCCACTTAACCACCTGCTGAGCTCTCTGTCACTCACAGACTTCCCTCTAAATACCTGTAGTCATCCTTCTGTCCTGTCTTGGAAGGCAAGGTGTCCTTCCAGCTTTCTAAGCCTGAGCTCTGGATCCCATCTACCTCCACAGGAACTCACTGTGAATTGAATATCTTTCCCTCCTTTAGCAGTTCTGTGCCTTCTCTTGTTATAAGCAAGTCTCTCCATGTTGGGACCAATCTCCCCTTGGCCCCATGGAACTCTCTAGTCATCCCTGAAGTTGGACCTCCCCTTCTGTTATGAGTTGAATTGTATGTTCAGCTCCTGATCCCAGTGCCTATGAATGTGACCTCATTTGGACTCAGGGCCTTTGGATTTGTAATTAAATTAAGATGTGGTAATATCAGACAGATTCTTATTCAGAACCTCTGGAAAATAAAAACAAAAACAAAAACAAAAAAACAGCCCAAGCCAGGTGTGGTGGCACACATCTGTAATCCCAGTACTTGGGAGGTTGAAACTGGAGGATCCAGGTTTGAGGCCAGCCTCAGTTACTTAGGCCCTCCGCAACTTAGTGAGACCCTGTTTCAAAATAAAGAATAAAAAATAGGACTGGGGGTGTAGCTCAGAGGTAGAATGCCCCTGAGTCCAATCCCCAGTACCGCAAAAAAAAAAAAAAAAAAAAAAAAGGATCGCAGGTTTGAGAACAACCTCAGCAACTTAGTAAGTCCCTCAGCAACCTAGTGAGGCCTGCCTTCCTTCCTTCCTCTCCTCCTCCTCCTCCTCCTCCTCCTCTTCCTCCTCCTCCTTTTCCTTCTTTTGTGGTACTGGGGATGGAACCCAGGGGCATTCTACCTTCAAGCTACATCCCTAGCCCTATTTTATTCCTTTATTTTGAAACAGGGTCTCACTAAGTTGCAGAGGCTGGCTGTGAACCTGTAATCTTCCTGTCTCTCAGCCTCCCAAGTGCTGGGATTACAAGCAAGTGCTACCATGCCCCGCTGCCCTGGGGTATAGCTCAGAGATAGAATGCCCCTGGGTTCAATCCCTAGTACCACAAATAAATTAAGTAAAAAGGGCTGGGGATGTAGCTCTGAGGTAGAATGCCTCTGGGTTCAGTCTCCAGTACCCTAAACAAATAAACAACAACAACAAAAAAAAAACCAAGGTGGGCGTGGTGGCACTTGTAATCCCAGCACTTGGGAGACTGAGATTGGAGGATTTGGGTTCGAGGCCAGCCTCAGCTACTTAGTGAGACCTTATTTCAAACTAAAGAATAAAAAATAGGGCTGGAGGTGTAGCTCGGAGATAGAATGCCCCGGGGTTCAATCCCTGGTACTGCAAAAACAAACAAACAAAAAAACAGCCCTGCAGACACCTTGACTTTGGACTTCTGGCCTCTGGAACTAACAGAATACATTTCTGTTGTTTTAAGTCTCCCAGTCTATGGTACTTTGTTAGAGCAGTCCTGCAAACTATACATCTCTCTTTAGAGCAAGTGTCTAGACTTTCATGTGCCTGTTTCCACTGGAGACAGTCCCTGCTGTTCTCCGGCCCTTCCCCTCGGTCCCAGCCTCTGTTCTTGGCTGAGTCACCAACAATCCTGTGCTGCCCTTTAGAGGATCTAGTTTGCTGGCCAACTTTCTGCTCTGAAGGCCATTCCTTCCCCGGGAAGTGCTCTCCACTTCGTTCTAGATTCTGTCCCCAGGTCTGGCTGTCTATCCACTGCCAGAATTCCTAGGGTTCTGCTGAGCTTCCTCCTCCCTGACATCTTCCTCTCATGGGCTCTCCAGGAGAGCAGAGCCCCAGGCATGGACTCTGGGCCCCTATCCCCCATGGCTCTGCTGATGTGGTCTCCAGCTAGCTAGGAATCTCCCCTTGCTAGGGCCCACCAGCACCTCTGACTCAACACAGCCAGGACTCAGTTTACTCCCTGGCCCCATATCAGGCCTCTTCCTTTCTCTGACTTCACCATTCAGCAAAAGATCCATCCTCTTCCAGTTACACAGGCCAGAACCCCCAGGCTGCCCTAGACTCCTCCCTCTCCTTGGCGCACGCATCCATCTCTGTATTAGCTCCACGGTTCTTATCTCATGCCCGGCATGGACTCCCAACTAGTCTAGTTGATCCACTTCTACCTAGCCACCTTGCCCTACATCCTCCACACTGCTGGCAGTGCCTGCCATGCTTCTGAAATGCAAACAGAGGCCCCTCCCCGGCTTCACCTTTTTGCATGCCAGCTCAGCTCATTCTCTTGCTCCCAGTTTTTATCTGGCCCTCCTTTCCTCCAGGTCAGAAACATTTGGATTTCCTGAGTCATGCTGCTTCAGCCCTTTGTGACCGTGCTTGGGTCACATTCCCCCTCCCCTCTCATGTACTCATTTCTCTAAACTTGAGAATCATCTCAGCTGGCAAGTGTCCCGTCATGCCAGGATGGCTTCCTTGCCCCCCTTGTGGTTCTCTCTGTTACACCTCTGCCCCACTGTATTCTTTTTTTTTTTTTTTTTGTGGTACTGGGGGTTGAACCCAGGGGCATTCTACCTCTGAGCTATACCCCCAGCCCTATTTTTTATCCTTTATTTTGAAACAGGGTCTCACTAAGTTGCAGAGTACCTCACTAAGTAGCTGAGGCTGGCTGCGAACTCGGATCCTCCGATCTCAGCCTCCCAAATGCTGGGATTATAAGCACGCGCCCCCATGTCCGGCTTATTCTTTATTTTGAAACAGCCTCTCACTAATTTGCAGAGGGCCTCACTAAGTAGCCAAGGCTGGCTTCAAACCTGTGATCCTCACGTCTCAGCCTCCCAAGTACTGGGATTACAAGCGTGCGCCACCACGCCTGGCTGCCCTGCTGTATTCTAATTGGATTGTCGTTGGCTTCTCCCACAGGACCTCAAGACCTTTCTTGTTATCTCTGCATCCCTAGTGTCTAATTCAGGCACCCTGGGGCCTCAAAAAGTGTTTGCTGAATGAATGAATGCCCACGTAGAGGGACATTCACTCATGGGGCTCAACTGCTAGGTAGCTCTCTATCCCACCTTGTCATTTGTGAGCTCCTAGTACCAGTGACAGATGACAGAGCCTGATGATGGTGATAGAAAGAGCACTGAATTCAGAGTCCTGGACTCAGATTGAACTTGTTTTACAAACGGTGTGCCCTTGGCCAAGTTCCTTCACCTCTCTGAGTGCCTGCTTTCTCATTTATAAAACAGGAGCCAGGCGTGGTGGTGCACGCTTGTAATCCCAGTACTTGGGAGGCTGAAACAGGAGGATAGCAGGGTCAAGGCCAGCCTCAGCTACTTAGTGAGGCCCTCCACAACTTAGTGAGTGAGATCCTGTTTCAAAATAAAGAATAAAAAATAGGGCCGGGGGTATAGCTTGGA
The DNA here is from genome assembly GCA_004027655.1 of Graphiurus murinus. Lineage (NCBI taxonomy): Eukaryota > Metazoa > Chordata > Mammalia > Rodentia > Gliridae > Graphiurus > Graphiurus murinus. The sequence goes on along the minus strand of PVLC010007581.1, from coordinate 39,854 downwards.
GGTAGAATGCCCCTAAATTCAATCCCCAGTACCGTAATAAATAAATAAATAAATAAATAAATAAATAAATAAATAAATAAATAAATAAATAAAATGGAAATAGGGCACCTCCCTAAAGGAGTGTTGGAAAAGCTTAAAGAGAGAAAGCTTATGAATGAATCTCCCATGTAAGTGGGATGCAAATGGGGAAACTGAGGTAGAGGATAGTGCCCCTACTTTAAGTAAGGGCAACCTCTTCAGCTCCTAGTCTGGAGAACTGAATCACACCATATGTTGTTCCTTCCCCTGGGCCCAGCTAGTCCTCCACCGTCCCAGGAAGGGCTGCAGCAAGAGGGGCATGGCGAGACCTGAGCAGCAGCGGGTTGACGAAGTTCAGCAGGTCATAGATCAACTTGAAGCTCATACTGATGAGGATGCTGGATCTGAAGGTAGTCAGCAGGGCCCACAGGAGGGAGGGCTGGTGGGACCTGGGCTGGGCCCCCGGCAGCACCTTATCCTCTTCGGAGGTTTTCTTCCCAAATGCTGCAGACTTGGGGCTGGTCCAGGGAGGAAGGAGTAGCGGGTAGGAATGGACACCTGGGCTCTGTGAGGCCTGGGGCCAAGCTGGGCTGGCTTGGAGTGAGAAGGAGGAGAAGGAGGAGAGGAGGAGGAGGAGGAGGAGGAGGAGGAGGAGGAGGAGGAGGAGGAGGAGAGTGTGTAGGGGTTGCTCAGGAGGAGAAGGAGGAGGGAGCTGTTTTCTTGGCTGTCAGAATCCAGAGAGGGACAGAAAGCATGAGAATTCCCCAGGCAACACGTCTCTGGGTGCTAGAGGGATTCTGAAAGTGTGGCTGACTGCTACCCAAAAGACCATAACCCCAGCTCTTCCTGGCCTCTGGCCCTCTCCCGCCTCCTCAGGGCTGTATCCTGAGATGGAAAGGAAGACAAGGGCAGGGAGGGCTAGGGGTCCAGTCTCTTGGCAGCTGAACAGAGAGGGGTTGGAGGTGACAGAGAGGTGCAGAGAAGGGGTACAGAGGACAGACAGGAGTGGACACAGGCCTTCCCAGAGGCTTCAGGCCATGGGAACCAAGATGCTACTAACCAAGCCCAAGTCCTTGGTTCTGCTACCAGCTAGTGGACCTCGGGGACTCTGGGCTAAACAAGCACTGACTCCCAAGCCCCAGGCTGTGGTGAAAGGGAAGAAGGCTCAGTCCTAGGGTCAGACATGGGTGAGCAAGCCCAGAGCCCAAGCCCTCTTTGCTGCGCAGTTGGCCCGAGATAGATCTGTGGGTCCTTGATAGGAGGCTTTGAGTGCAAAGTTCCCTAAGCTAGAGGGTCCTCTATTCCAGGCCCTGCCTCCAGACTACAGGGGGCAAGATTGTGGGGGTGGGGGGCTGGCCCTTCCCCTCCTTAGGGAAGCCCCTAGAATCTATCCTTTCAGAACAGCAGGGTAGAACAGAGGCAAGAGCCAGGCTTCTGGGCCATTCCAGCTTTGCTACCATCTGCCTGGTGTGTGTATGGGGCAGGGGGATGAGAGACCGCCGGTGTATCATTAAATTTCTGCACCTCAGCGTCCCCTTCTGTAGCATGGGCATAACAGAACCTACACTGTAGGGCTGGTGAGACTGAGAGATTCAATGAGTGTGACCCCATGTTGAGGTCAGTGCCCAGGACAGAGGAAATGCCAATGCAAGTGTCAGCCATTCTCTTGCCCTGGCAGAGCTGGGGAGAGTGGGACCCACCCAGGCCTATACTTCCAGCCTGAGATGCCCTGAACTTGCTTGCTTTTTTCCCCCCACCTCGTGTATGTGATTACTCTAGGTTCACCAGCATCATGCAGGGGAGAGGGAGTGGGGTGGGGGAGCAGGGCGGGGGGACATGGGGACATGGGGGACCTAGGGACATGGGGGGGCCTCACCCTGCTGCTTGCTTTTGCTGCTTCTTCCAGACTTCCAGCAGCCGCTGCACCACCTTTTGGGAGCGGTCGTCCTCATTCAGGGACCAGAGGTCCCGCTCCTCCAGAGGACGCCGATAGCCAAGGATGGCCGTTCTGAGCAGGAAGATGGGGTGGGTAAGTGGCCCTATGTGGGGTCAAGAGCTGGGAGCCAGTTCTTCCAGGACCTCAGGGTCTCCAGAACAAGGGGGCCCCCTCAGGTGCTGTGGCCAAGGGAGGCATCTCCTTCATTCTTGCAGTGAACAGGCCGTAGATTCCTGTCTCCCCCCTCCCAAGTCCCTGCTCTGCCCCTCTCTTCCACCTCCCCAGGTGCCCGATCTGCCCCTAGGCTCTCGTGATGAAATCCGCACTGGCTGGGCCTGGATACGGACAAAGGATGGGGCGGCCTCAGCCCAGCCTCAGGTGCTTCCACAGTGCCATGTGGTTAATGAGTTGTCACCCAGGTCACAGACACAATTATTCTGCTCAAGCCAATCCGAGGGGCAGCCAACGAGATGACAAGCTGTAAGCTTATCCCAGATGGAAGAGCTCAGAACTAATTATATTCTCCTTCCAGGCCCCTGGGCCTGTCCCTGCAGCCGGCCAGAGGCAGGGAGGGCCTGCATGTTTGGGAACAGAGACCGGGCCTGGCCCAGTCTCTGCATTTAGCTTCCCCAGCCCCAAAGGATAGACATATATCCCCACCTTTTCCTGCTGGGTAGGAGCACACCACCTCCTCAGGTTCCTAGATGTCTAGCCTGCTTCCCTTCTCCCTCTCCCCTCCCTTCTCTCCCCCTCCCTCTGGACCAGGCTGGAGCAAGATCCAACTCACTTTGTGAACCACAGGAAAGTCAGACGGGAGAAGAAGCCAGCATTGACCTCTGGGCTGAGGTTCTAGAAGGTGAGAGAATGGGACAGGGGGAATCAGGAGTGCCCAGCAGCCTCTTCCAGCACAGCAGAGGAAGGGAGGGCCCTAGTCCCTCCTGCTCCCAGCCCCAGTCTCCAAGCTGTGGGGACGGGACCCTCCCCTTTGGACGGATTAGAAGGAATGGGGACTGCTGGTCAGGGCTGGGCTGAGGACCCAGCCGTGGAGTCCCCACACCCTTCCTGCAAACTCACAGAGTCGTCATTCTTTGGGGTGAATAATGGCTGCTTCTCCCTGAAGCAGGACAGGATGAGGGCCGAGAGTACCAAGGCAAAGTAGATGTAGAAGGTGGTGAAGCGGAAAGGGTCCGAGATCTTGCCCTGGGTTAGGGGACAGCAGAGAGGGGCATCTGGAGCCCCGGGAAAGCCCGGCCTGCAGCCTCTGTCCCGGGGAGTCCTCCGTGGTCCAGTGAGGACTGACCCTGTGCCGGACACTGCACCCACACTTTCCCTGCGTTCTCTTGTCTAACCTACATCCAGGACAACTCTGATGCCCATTCTGCAAATGAGGCTCCTAAAGGTTCAGTGACTTGCCCAGGATCACAAGGCAGCAGCAGATGCTCTGAAGCTGGTCTCCTGGCTACTGTCCTGCCTGCCTCCATTTGAGAAGGAAACAGGCCATGAGCTGACCCCCAGAGTTCCATCCTCCTGCCAGAGACCAAGAACTGGAGGTGGGGAGAAGGGGGAGAACACACTGGAGGGCTTCCGGGTGAGCCAGAACTCTTTACGCAGATCCACATACGAGGCAGAGACACTCACTTGGTGGTGCGCCCAGGAGCACCCAAGAATGGCAGCCATCTTTGACCCATTTCTCTGTTTTATTTGTCCCTGTCTCCCCACCTCCAGACAGAGATGCAGTGAGGGGAGAACAACATGAAAAGTGTTGCACTGAGGAGGCTTTAGGGAGGGGCTTCTGGGGGGTCTGGACCCCAGCAGTGACCTTGAACCCTAATAGGGCTGGACCCAGCAGGATTCCCCTATCCCTTACCTCTGTCACAGCTGAGAGGATCTTGGAGCGGAAGGGGATGATGGCACAGAGTACACACAGCAACCAGAAGATGATGAGGACCCCCGAGGACTGCACCCCTCGCAGCCGCTCATACTGGATCAGCAGAGTGGCCAGCAGCTGTGCAGGGAGGGTGGGGGAGGCTAGGCCCAGGCTCTCACATCTGGACCTGCTTCCTTTCTTCCTTTCCCAGGTGGCCACAAGTTTTCGGAGTCACCTCCATCCTCTTCTGCATCCCAGGTGCTTGGCCTTCTCCTCAGACCCCAGGGGTTCCCTATCATAATCCACAACCCCCCGGAGGCCTCCCCACCCAGTCATGCTGACCACCATACTGACCATGGTGATCCCCACCACCAGGGGGGTAACAAAGAAGACCGGGGCAGGAGCCCAGCCTTGGACCAGGCCATGGAAGGAGTAGAAGAGGTCCGCCCATGAGACACACCACAGCAGGAGAGCCAGGACCTGTGAACAGGGCACGAGTTGGAGTCCCCATCCCCAGAGGTAGGGACAGTCCCTGCTGGGGAGGGGGCACTGGCCAGAAACTTCTTGGAGGAGGGTCGGGGGGAGCTCTGTTGTTGCTGAACTTGCTAGAACCTCCCCAATCAGAGAATGTCTCAGCTGGTGGCAGACCTGGCTGGAGAGCTGTCATGGCTCAGTGCCACAAGGCAGGTGAGGCTGGGAGCCTGGTCCAGCAGCAGGGGACAGGGTTCAGTCAAAGCAGAATCCCCCAGGCTCCAGCCCCCAGCTCCATCGGGAGGAAAGCCCTGAGACCCTGACCGTCTTGAGCTTGGACAGGAGGGAGAGGATGATGTAGCCACGGCGAGAGCGCTTCAGGTAGAACAGGTAGCAGGGGAGGGTGATCCACAAGTAGATGCAGGGGACCCAGGCCAGCAGAGAGTTCTGGAAGCAGGGTGTGAGGTCCGGGTTGTCTGTGTGCACAGACAGGTTGGAGTCCTGGGGACAAAGAGAACAATCTCAGGGCAGCTTCCTGGGGAACTGGGCTCCCTCTCAGGGAGGTAGCTGGACCAGTGAGCAGCTCCATCCGTCTAGGGTGGAGGTGGCTTGGAGAGAGGTGAGGTTGAGAGTGCCTGAGTGTGCACCTGAGCAGGTGAGCGGGCAATGCCCTGAGATCGTAAGCTGTCGAGGGAGGCTGTGGCCGTCCCTTTGCCTCATGTCCTCTCTCTCTCTAACTGAGGTGTAATTTAGGTGCAATAAACTGCACCCATTTAAGGGGTACAATTCAATGAGTTTGATAGCTGGCATGGTGGCACACACTTGTAATCGCAATATTTGGGAGGCAGAGATAGGAGAATCACAGGTTCAAGGACCACCTCAGCAAGGAGGGAGACTCTCATCAACCTAGAGAGACCCTGTTTCCAAATAAGAAATAAAATTGGGCTGGGGGTATAGTTTGAAGGTAGCATGCCTCTGGGTTCAATCCCTAGTAACACACACACACACACACACACACACACACACACACACACACACACACACACACATATAAAGCCGATGTGGTGGCGCATGTTTGTAATCCCAGTACTTATGAGGTTGAGACAGGAGGATCACAGGTTTGTGGCCAGTCTCAGCTACTTAGTGAGGTCCTCTGCAACTTAGTGAGACCCTGTTTCAAAATAAAAAATAGGGCTAGGGGTGTAGCTCAGAGGTAGAATGAGTTTGAAAAAAAAAATGAGTTTGACAGTTGTATACACCTGGAAAACCACTGCCACAGTAAAGATATAGAATATATAGAGAGAATATCTCTGTCTCTGTAGCTACAGTTATTGAGTATCTCTATCATTCTGCAAGTTCCCTTGAGCCCCTTTACTACCCACCCATCCTAGGCCGATCTGCTTTATCATTTTATTTTGTTTTATTTATTTATTTATTTATTTATTTATTTATTTATTTATTTATTTATTTATTTAATTTTGTGGTACTGGGGATTGAACTCAGGGGCATTCTACCTCCGAAGTACACCCCCAGCCCTATTTTTTTATTCTTTACTTTGAAACTGGGGATTGAACCCAGGGGCATTCTACCTCCGTGCAACACCCCTAGCCCCATTTTTTATTCTTTTTTTTTTTGAAACAGGGTCTCACTAAGTTGCAGAGGGCCTCACTAAGTAGCTGAGGCTATCTGAGAACCTGGATCCTCCAGTCAGTCTCCCAGGTATTAGGATTACAAGTGTGCACCGCCACGCCCAGCTCAATAGGCATATGTTTTACTGAGATTATTTCCTCTAAGGCTGCCAGTGTACAAATTCCCCACACACACTTCTTGCAAAGCATTCGGTGTTCTTTATAGAAAGCTCAGAAAATATAAACAAATAACAAGAAAAATCACCCACAATCTCATCTACTTAGAAATAACTATTGCCTGAGGATATAACCATTTTTCTCCTCCTACTCCTTTTGGTTTGGTACTAGAGATTGAATCCAGGGGCATTCTACCTTTGAGCTACATCCCTAACCATTTATTTTTTAATTTTTGGAAGAGAGTTTCATTGAGTTTCCCAGGGTGGTCTCGAACCTGTAATACTCCTGACTTAGCCTCTCAAGTACTGGGATCACAAGTGTGAGCCACTATGCCCAGCTTATAACCTCCTACCTTCCAATTGCTGATTAAAATAACTATAATTTAAATTTTTCTCCCAGTTATACCTGCACATAAATCTGCTTTTCTTTTTTTCTGTTTCTCTGAAGGTTTGGTTTCTGCTGCTCAGGTTGGAAGATTCTCTCAAAAGTGCAGTGGCTCTCGAGGCTTGGCTGTCTCAGAATTTCTCAGTGAGACATTAAGGAACTGATGGGCCAAGCCGGGCGTGTCGGCGCACGCTTGTAATCCCAGTAATTGGGAGGCTGAGACCAGAGGATCCAGGTTCACAGTCAGCCTCAGCTACTTAGTGAGGCTCTCTGCAACTTAGTAAGACCCTGTTTCAAAATAAAGAATAAAAAATAGGGCTGGGGGTGTAGCTAGGAGGTAGAATGCCTCTGGGTTCCATCCCCAGTACCACAAAAAAAAAAAAAAAAAAAAAAAAAAGAACTGACAGATGCCCTATGTGCTGGACGAGGAGGCTTGATGGCTCTTGGGCTTCACTGTGTTTTGTTTTGTACCTCCAAGCTACATCCCAGCCCTATTTTTATTTTTTATTTTGAAACGGGGTCTCACTAAGTTGCAGAGGGCCTTAGTAAGTAGGTGAGGCTGGTGGTGAACCTGTGATCCTCCTGTCTCAGCCTCCCAAGTACTGGGATTGCAAGTGTGTGCCCCCATGCCCAGCTTGGGCTTTACTGTGGAGTGATCAAGTAGGAACCTGGTCATTTAGAGAAGCCACCCCCACCCCCACCACTCCACTGGCAAAATATGGAGGTCTTTTCTCTAGGACCAATTTGGGTAGGAGGTGAGTAGTGTGTGTGTGTGTGTGTGTGTGTGTGTGTGTGTGTGTGTGTGTCCAGCCCTTAGTGTATAGACTTTTACTTAACTCCTCAGAATAGCCTGCAGGTCTTCTATGAGGTGGCTGGGGTTGGCCTGGTCTTGAAAGGGGGTAGGGAAGCAACCTGGATGTCTACCCTCTCCTATACATCCTCCCACTGGCCCCTGGTTTCAACCCCTGCCCCATCTCCTGCAGCCCTGTGAGCTTTCGCACACACTCTGTTTTCAGCTGTCTCCCCTCTCCTCTGCCAGCAGTCCCTCCTCCACCTGCTCTCCACCTCCGGAGAAGGTGCTGATGTCTTGTCTGTTGTCACCTCTCCTCTTTGTCCTTATCGGAGGGCATCTGTTATTCCTTACTGTTATTTCAGTAGGGAATCAGGAAAGCCTGGGGATAGAGTCTCATGCTCGATCCATCCTCTAGAACCAGAAGTCCCCCCAGCTGCAAACGCAATGGGCCCCTTGGTGCAGGACCTCCGTGCCACAGGGCGGGCTCTCTCCTGGCCCCGCTTCCTCTGCATGCCTTGCTTGCTGTCCCTCTCTTCCTCCTCCTGGTGGAGCCTGTGCATAGCTGCCCTAGCCCCAGGTGCTTCACCTCGCCTTGGTTCCCCCTCCCCTCACTGCCCACAGATTGTACTGAGGAGCCCCAAATCCACATCCATAGCTCCCCTCCTGAGCCTGGGCCCCCTCTTCCCGCTGCCTCTCAGATGGCCTCCCATCTGTCTGTAGCTTCCTCATGTCCAACACCTCTCACACCAAGCGCGTCCACCCCTCCAGGGACCAGCCCCTCCCCTGGCCTTGCTGTTGCTCTCTGGGCCACCCGGCTGCCCATAGGGGCACGAGGTCCTGTGGTTTCTCTGTGGAGGGACACCAGGGCAGGGAGGTGTCTGCGTCCTGGCTTCTCTTCTTTTGAGCTGCCCGCCCTTGGGAAGGGGCTTACCGTCTCACGTCTTTGGTTTCTTCAGGGATAACACTGGTGGAGGTAATGTCTCCCTCCTGGTCCCCCCGTCTGGCCTCTCGCTATCATACTAGCTCTGGCCCTCACTCCTTCGTAAGCAACTGCCCTGGGTTCTGGACTCTTCCCTTCTGGTGCCAAGACTGGACCCTGGCCTTCCCCTTGCTCCCTGGTCAAGCCCTTTTGGTGGCTCCCCTTCTTGGTGTGAGAGTGCCCGAGGCTCTACCTCCTTCCCTATCTGCACTCACCCCCATGCCTATCTCTCCCAGTCTCACAGGACTGCACCATCTAGACGCCAACAACTTGAGTCCCCGATACCATATCCGACAGCTGAGCGGACATCTCCATCCCATACACCCTTCGATAGCTCCCGGGGACCCCCGACCATGGCTTCTCTCATGGACTCTGTTTCACGTTAGCCACCAGCCTCTTGCTATTCTTGAGCACATGCTAGGCGAGTCCCTCTTCCTAAACACTCTTCCCACACATGCTTACTTCCTTCTTCCTCAGGCCTCCCTGACTACCCCAAGAATGCCGCCTGCATCCCACCTCCAGCTGTCCCAGTCCCCCCACCTTCTCTGCTTTTTTTTTTTTTTTTTCTATAGCACCTATCACCTAATTATGCTTTCTTTCATCTCTTCCTTCCAACAGGTAATGTCCTTGGGCATGCCTGTAATTCCAATACCTGGGAGGCTGAGACTGCAGGATCCTGTGATCAAGTTCAAGACCAGCCTCAGCAACTTAGCAAGACTCTCAGCAACCTAGTGAGACCCTGTTTCAAAACAAAAAATAAAAAGGGCTGGTGGTAGCCGGGCGTGGTGGCGCACGCTTGTAATCCCAGCATTCGGGAGGCTGAGACCGGAGGATCTGGGTTCGAGGCCAGCCTCAGCTACCTAGTGAGGCACTCCCCAACTTAGTGAGACCCGGTTTCAAAATAAAGAATAAAAAATAGGGTTGGGGGTATAGCTCGGAGGTAGAATGCCCCTGAGTTCAATCCCCAGTACCGCAAAAAAAAAAAGGGCTGGTGGTGTAGCTCCGAGGTAGAATGCCCCTAGGTTCAATCCTCAATACCAAAAAAAACCAAAACAAAACAACAAAAAAAACCCCTTTTATTTACTTTTATTTTTTAAATTTTATTTACTGATATATCCAAATTACCTAGAATGGTGCCTAACACACAGTAGTTGCTCAGAAAAAGTTGCATAAATAAATGATAAGTGAAATTAAATATCTATTAAAGAAATTAATGAATTTTAAAAAAGGATAATACTAAATCCCTCCTTTTAGTGGTTCCTAGAAAGCAAAGAACAAAGTATCAGCATATTACTGTGGCCTTAACTGCCCCCAGATGGTCTGCATTGGTCATTGATCGATGTGAGTTATTGAACTCTCTATGGGCTTGATTGTGTGTGTGTGTGTGTGTGTGTGCGTGTGTGTGTGTGTGTGTGTGTGTCTGTGTCTGTGTCTGTGTTGTGCTGGGGATCAGATCCAAAGGCTCTCTTCCACTGACCTACATCCCAAGCCCTTTCATTTTTTATTTCTTTGAGATAGGGTCTTACTAAATTGCTCTGGCTGGTCCCGAACTTGCAATCCTCCTATCTTTGGGATGAGAGGTATGTACTGCTACTATGCCCAACTGGTTCGAGTTCTCAATCTTTTTTCCTTTTTCTTTTATTTTCTTCTTCTTCTTTTTTTTTTTTGCGGTACTGGGGATTGAACTCAGGGGCATTCTACCTCCGAGCTATACCCTCAGCCCTATTTTTTATTCTTTATTTTGAAACCGAGTTTCACTAAGTTGTGGTGTGCCTCACTAGGTAGCTGAGGCTGGCCTCGAACCTGGATCCTCCGGTCTCAGCCTCCTGAATGCTGGGATTACAAGCGTGCGCCACCACGCCCAGCCTTCTTCTTCTTTTTTGTACTGGAGATTAAAGCCAGAGGAATTCCACCTCTAAGCTACACCCCCCCGGCCCAATTTTATTTCTTATTGGAAATAGGGTCTCATTAAGTTGCTGAGAACCTCGCTAAGTTACCGAGGCTGGCTTTGAACCCACGATCCTCCTGTCTCAGCCTCCCAGATACTAGGATTATAAGTGTGGGCCACCATGCCCAGCTTCCTGTGTGTGTTGTGTGTATGTATGGTACTAGGGATTGAACCCAGGGGCATTCTACCTCTGAGCAACGCCCCCTGCCCTTTTTATCTTTAATTTTGAAACAGGATCTTACTAAATTGTTGAGGGTCTCACTAAATTACCGAGACAGGCCTCAAACCCACCATCCTCCTGTCTCAGCCTCCCAAGCACTAGGACTACAGACATACACCACCATTCCCCTACTAAAATCTTTTTAAATTCTGAAACGCCATCTCAATAGGTTGCTAGGAGTCTTGCTATGTTGCTGAGGCTGTCCTCCAACCTGATCTTCCTGTCTCTGCCTCCCCCGTGCTGGCATTACAGGTGTGTGCCACCACACCCAGCTGCTTTATCTCTCTTTCCTCAAACTGCATTTCCTCTTTAATTTCATCTGGGTAGCACTCTGCCCTCCTGGGCCCTGGCCCCCTGCCACAGAATGACACTGAAATGTGGCTTTGTGCAGCACACCCCCAAACCTGCAGTGGCACCTGCTGTTCCAGGAGTCGAGTCCCAGTCCCCACCCTGGCACTCAAAAGCTCTGGCTTCTCCTCTCACCTTTCTTCCTGCTGCACCCTGCCCTGCAGCCACCTCCCTCAACCCCCAGCCTCTCTGAGATCCCTGCTCCCACCTGTGCTTTTGTGCAACCTACTCCCCCTTTTTTCCACCTGTCAAGATCCTAACAACTCCAGGAAGGCGGTGGTGGGCCTGACCCAGGACCCACCTCCTCTATCCTGATCACCCTCCTCTTCCAAAGAGATTGACTTCCCAGGAGTACCAGTCTTCCCCTTGACAGTGTTCTGGTGAGGGCCGGCTGGGGACTGAGCAGTGGCCAGGAGCCCAGGACACAGCATGTGTGGCCTTAAGGAGCTGGCAGTCAGGGACACGGGACCTTTCAGTTGTACCCTGGGCATAGCTTTATATTCCAGAGACCTACTTGTATGCAGTAGTTGCTCAAACTATGTGAGTCAAAGACCCACACACCCTTGCTGAGCCCTGATGTGTTGGTCACAGAGCTGGGTCCAAAGCCTGGTCAGGAGTTCCCAGAGGGAGGGGCAGCAGACTGAGCTGATCTGGCCCCAGCCAACTCCATCCCCCCTCTTCTTTTAAGGTGCTGGGGATTGAACCCAGGGGCATTCTATCTCTGAGCTACATCCCCAGCCCTATTTTATTTTTTATTTTGAAATAGGGTCTCATTAAGTTGTTGAGGGTCTCACTAAATTTCTAAGGCTATTCTCAAACCTGAGATATTCCTGTCTCAGCCTCCAAGTACTAGAATTACAGCCCTTCTCCATACCACAAAAATAAATTTTTAAAATTCAAGTATATAATATATTTACAGAAAAGCACACACATCTGAAGTGTACTTTAATGAAGTTTTTTTTTTGGTGCTAGGATTGAACCCTGGACATTCTATCTCTGAGCTATACTACTCCCCCCCCCCTTTTTTTTTTTTCAGTACTGGGGATGGAACCTAGGAGCATTCTACCTCTGAGCTACACCCACAGTCCTATTTTGTTTTTCATTTTTTATTTGTGGTACTAGGGATTGAACACAGGAGCATTCTACCTCTGAGCTATACCCCCAGTCCTTTTTTTTTTTTTTTTTTTTTTTTTTTTTTTTTTTTTTTTTTTTTTTTTTTTTTTTTTTTTTGTGGTACTAGGGTCTGAATCCAGGCCATTCTACCTCCGAGCTATACTCCCAGCCCGGGTTTTTTTTTTTTTTTTTTTTGCAGTACTGGGGATTGAACTCAGGGGCATTCTACCTCAGAGCTATAGCCCCAGCCCTATTTTTTATTCTTTATTTTGAAACAGGGTCTCACTAAGTTGCAGAGTGCCTCACCAAGTAGCTGAGGCTGGCCACGAACCCGGATCCTCCGATCTCAGCCTCACAAATGCTGGGATTACAAGCATGCGCCACCGCACCTGGCTCCCAGCCTGGTTTTTTATTCTTTATTTGAAATAGGGTCTCAGCCGGGTATGGTGGCGCACGCTTGTAATCCCAGCATTTGGGAGGCTGAGAACAGAGGATCCAGGTTCGCAGCCAGCCTCAGCTACTTAGTGAGGCACTCCGCAACTTAGTGAGACTCGGTTTCAAAATAAAGAATAAAAAACAAATAGGGCTGGGGGGTGTAGCTCGGAGGCAGAATGCCCCTGAGTTCAATCCCCAGTACCGCAAAAAAAAAAAAAAGAAAAGAAAAAAAAAAAGAAATAGGGTCTCACTAAGTTGCGGCAGGCCTCTCTAAGTAGCCGAGGCTGGCCCTGAACCTGGATCCTCCAGTCTCAGCCTCCCAAGTACTGGGATTACAAGCATGTGCCACCACTCCTGGCTCAGTCCTATATTTTTTATTCATTTTTTGAAACAGGGTCTCACTAAGTTGCAGAGGCCTCACTAAGTAGCTGAGGCTGGCCACGAACCCGGATCCTCCTGTCTCAGACTCCCAAGGACTGGGATTACAAGCATCCACCACCATGTCCAGCTTCTCGTCCTGCTTTTAAACTTGGCAAGCCCATCCACACCACCCAGATAGGCCATCCCTGGGCTGCCCCTAACTCGGCACTCAGGTCAGGAAGCCCCTCTGAGAGACTCCAGCTCTGACTTTTCCTTGCTTTGTACCTATGTGACCTCAGGAGTCAGTTGAGTCCGGATGACAAAGTCCCCTAATGCTTCTATGGCATTTTATGACTGCACCTACACATACCATCTCACTGTCTCAGAACAACTTCCAGGAATATAAAAAGGGCCCTTGTTTACCAAAGAGAAAGTAGACTCATTTGCTTCAGCAACAGGGTCAAGGACACAGCACAGCACAGAGCTGGGGCAGGCAGCCAGGCTTGTGAGGCAATCTCGCCCGCACCCATGTGGGTGAATACATCGTCTCTCTCATAGCCATGGAAGCCCTAGAGGGTTCACACCATGCCCTCCTCCTGTGCTATCCTGCCCCATACCTCCCCACTCCCAACACAGGTTCAGATATGCTGGAGCAGCTCAGAGACTAAAATGAACAGCAAAGAAGTGTCTGTAGGGGCGGGAGCCCAAGTGGGAGGGCATGATGGGAGTTATTGCATGGCCAGGCAGGCAAGTGGCAAGGCTTTTTTTTTTTTTTTTTGGTACTGG
>PVLC010007581.1:0-18162 GCA_004027655.1 Graphiurus murinus | reverse complement strand
TAGCTCAAGAGTATGGTTCCTGACTTACACACACACACACACACACATACACACACACACATACACACACACTGTTCAGTCTCAGGTATATAGCACACAGCTATGGCTAACACCTCACCATCACCCCTGCACACATATATATGCACACACAGGATACACACACACACACACACACACACACACACACACACACACACTACCAGGCACATATGTACAAACACTTAAAAATTAGACTTCAAGATTGGAGTCTGCCAGGCATGGCGGCACATGCTTGTAAACCCAGTATTTGGGAGGCTGAGACCGGAGAATGCGGGTTCACGGCCAGCCTCAGCTACCTAGTGAGGCCCTCTGCAACTTAGGGAGACCCTGTTTCAAAATAAAGAATAAAAAGTAGGGCTGGGGGTATGGCTCAGAGGTAGAATGTCCCTAGGTTCAATCCCCAGTACAGCAAAAAAAAAAAAAAAAAAGATTGGAGTCTGGACTTCACCTCACCTATTTTGGGCAGCCCTTGATAACCACAGATCTGTGGCCCTTGATTGGCCACAGATTTGTGAAATAGCCACACACAGACTACTTTCAAACTCAGCTGGTAGGAGAGTATACACGTAATGTGCCCAAACTGTACTGGGGCTGGAGTCAGCAGCCTGTCTTACAAAGGGAATTGGCAGGAGTCACAAAAGTCCTGCGTTCCTATCCTAGCTCTGCCTTCATGGAACTGGGCAACTTTGGGCAAGTCCCTTCCTCTCTGGGCCTTCTTTTCCCATCTGTCCAGAGACAGGATTGGAATCCTGATGTCCAATACTGGCCAGGGCCTGTCTTCAGAGTGGGGTCTTCCTCTTCCTCCCAAGTTCTGGGTGATAAGGATAGCCTGCTCAGAGACCTGCAGCTGAGTAGCAGGAACTCTTTCCAAGAAGGATGGGACCCCACAGGGCCAGCTTCCTTAGGTACCTGTTGAACAGGGGCTCTGGATGCCGTGGGTGCCTGAACAGAGGTCTTAGGTGGTCAACCAAGCCCTAGTTGGTGGGTGAGGTGCTGGAGGGTCTACCAGGAATGGGATTAATGGCAAAATATTCCTTCTGCACACTGGGGTCAACCTACAGAGGGGCTGGGGCGAGCAGGCAAGTGGGGACACTTCCTTATTCTTGGGGTGTCATGCTTTCTGAAGCTCCTCCCAGCAGCCAGGAAGTGGGGGGGGGGACACTTCAGATCTGTTCTAGCGACACTGGACACCTGCCAAACCCCTTCTCGGAGCCCCGCCGCCCCCACCTGGGTGCCCAGATCACCTTTGGGAGGGCGGTGCCTGCCCTCAGTCCCAGGGAACCTGCTAATGCCCACAGGACCGTGGGCGAGCGGGAGCAAGCAGCCTGGTTGACCCCACCCCCTCCACAGAGGCCCTTGAGCCCCTGGCCTTACCCAGAACCTGGAGCCCAGCTCCTCAGGGCCGCACAAGGTGTCCATGGGACCGAGGCACAGGGGCGAGGAAGACAAGTGCCCGTTTGGCCCCTTTGCCTGCAGAGCAGGAGCTCAGCACCACCTCCACCCCTTGCTCCGCCCCGGCCTGTCCCGGCCCCTCCCACTGAGCCCTACCCCTAGGCTACCTGGGTCAGGCTCTCCCATCCAAGCTGGTTACAACAGTGGACGGTGTCTACAGTAAACCCAGGCGCTGGGAGGGACTTTGGGGCAGGGGTGTGTGTGTGGGGGGGTCACTGACACAGTGACAGCCCCTTCCAGTGGCCCCTGGCCTGTGCCAGAGAGATGGCCCTCTAGATTTTAAGGCTGAGAGACCTCCAACAGTCTGTTTCCAAGGGTGAGGTTGAGGGGGAGGGGGGCAGACTGGAGGACATACGTGTCCCCACCCAGAACACTCCTTGGGGGCTGATGAGACAGGAAGATGGGGAGAGGAATTTGTCAATCCTCCCTCTGTAAAAGAAATCTTGGGCGTGGTGGCGCACGCTTGTAATCCCAGCATTTGGGGGGCTGAGACTGGAGGATCCGGGTTCGTGGCCAGCCTCAGCTGCTTAGTGAGGCACTCCGCAACTTAGTGAGACCCTGTTTCAAAAATAAAGAATAGAAAATAGGGCTGGGGCTGTAGCCCCCAGGTTCCACCCCTAGTACCAAAAAAAAAAAAAAGAAGAAGAAAAAAAGAAATCTTTTATAAGGCGTGTGGATCTCTGGACCTCAGTTTCTCATCTGTTAAATGGAAAGAGCTTGCAGGCTCAATCTAGAAGGCTACCTCTCCCTCCTAAGTTGCCAGAGACGACTGGCAGACACCGCTGCATTGCACACTGGTGTGTGCTTGTGCAGGCGTGCAGTGGAAAGCTGGGGGGTCAGGACGCCATCCCAGAATCTTCCAGATGGTGGTCTCCTGTGGTCCTCTTAAGTGTCTTCGGAGGCTCTGTGGCTCCCAGGTCTGGCCTAGTGCCTCCACTCTGACATCTGTAAAACCCTCATAATCAGAGCAGATCTTCCACACTGGGATATTTGAGAATTCAATGGGAGAAGTATGTAACTCATACTGCCTGACGTGTTCATTTCTTCTATCTCAGCCTGGCCAGGATGCAGGGTGAACAGCTACAGCCCCAGGAAGAGCTCTGTTTTAGCATCCTTTTCCTGGAGCTGAGTCTCCACATTCCCCACCTGTAAAATGGGCTTGAAGTCAGTGGCCTTCTTCTGCTTGCTGCCAGTTGGCCACACCGGGTCCCAGAAGCCAACCCGCACCCCCTTCTTGGGGCTGAGACGGAATTCTGGGCAGATCTTTTCCTGGCCCATCTCTGGTCTGCCTGCAAGCTTGGCCTGGCTTCACCTAGTGGTCACTTCCCTGGCCCTGTTCGCGGGTCAAGGTCTTTCTTTCCTTGGCTGCTCAGTGGCAGGTGGGGAGGGGCCAGCAAGATAGTGCAGAAGTCTTGTCCAAAGGCTACCACAACAGAGATCAGGGGACTCAGGGTGGAGTGGCAAAGATTGAACAAGGCTCCCCCTTCCCAGGCAATTGGACCAGGGGCCTCTACCCTCTGTTGGCAAGTCCTCTCAGCCCTCTGTCCCCTCCCCCTCCACTCACCCATTTACACCCACCCTGTTCTGTCCCCTGCAGCCCTGTCTCCAGGCAAACGACTTTATGGAGCTTCTATGTCTTGTCACAGTGTACCTTGAGTTATAATTAGTTGTGCAGAATCTGTCTTCCATGCCAATCTGAGAGGTCCCCAAGGGCAGGGACCTACTGAGTCACCTCCAGCCCCCTCCATGCTTCAGGCAGTATCTTTTGTATGTGGGGTGACCTCAGAATTCTCCTTGATATCCCTGGGACCCAGATTTTTTAGCAGATTCAACAAGATGCCACTAAGCTCTCTTTCAACCCTAGTGGTCTGGGCTCCTATGGCCTGAGCACCTGGAATCTCCCTCCCAGCTTTCTGCTGACCCTGCTCAGGTCTTTTTCAGCACCTCCTGCCCTGCATTTTTACCTTGATCTATCCACTAGCATCTTCTAGCTCTCCCTCCTCTCCCCTTCTTTCTTTTAGCCTTGTGGGTTCCTGGGGACCAGAGAAACCAGTAGGATTGGTTTTGTGCTTGGGAAACTTAGAGATTTTCCTTCAGGTCCCTTCAGGAGGCGAGCTCCCCAAGAAGGCCCGCTTCTTGAGATTGGGGAGCCCAGACCCAGGCTGGCTCCACCTGGGATTTCCAGCCCTGGAACTGGCGAGGAAGACCAATGTTTAGAGCTCCAGTTTAGGGGCAGGACCCTTTGGTTCTGGCTTCAGCATTGGGGCAGAAGCATCACCCCCTTGGGCCTCTACCTCTCCATCTTGCTGTGCCTTCTCCAGGGTACAGCACTGGGCGAGAGACTCTAAGATAAAGGTGGGGCCCCTGGCAGTCCTTGCCTTCCCTTGACTCTCCTGAGGCACTGGGAATGTGGCCCCCTTTCCCTTGAATGACTACACAGTATTCTTACAATGTTATTGTTTTGGTTCTTCTCACTGGAGCAAGAACTCAGGGGCCTCGAGACAAACCACAACTTGCCCAGGCCCACAAAGCCTGTCCCAGCACAGGCATGAGCCCCATCTTCTGAACACTGCAGCCTCCAGGCAGCTCCTTGAGCAGTATCTCTTGCCTCTGCCGCAGCCCGCCTTTAAGGCTGCTCAGCATATTCTCCCCTCACTTCTTATACCTGGTAAACTCTGCTCAGCCTTCAAGATTTCACTTGAGACTACCCCACCCCCAACTTTCCAGCATGCTTCCTTGGACTTCCTGGATCCCAGCCCTAGGGTAAGGCCTCTTCCTCTGCACTTCCCCCTCCCTATATTGTACTTATTGATCGTCTTGCTTACCTCCCTCAGAGGACTGTGCACACCTGGAGGATAGGGACTGAGTCTTGTTTATCCGTGTATCCTTAGCACCCAGGAGACTGCCTGGCAAAGCCAGTCCTCAGGAAGTGTTTTCTGGCTGACTAAACAAATACCTCATTTTCTAAGAAGAGGTCATAGGTAGTGAGGCCGCTGTGGCATTAGGTATCGCCTAGCACTGGGCACTGCCCACTCTGCTTTTGAATTTTCAGAATCAAGATGTTTCTTGCTGGGAGACAGCTGAGAGGAGGAATACAGGCTTGTGTGTTCGGCTGTGGCAGAGAGACAGACTGAAATCTCCCCAGCCTCAGTGGCCCGGCCCCATCCTCCCTCCCCAGGTGGCTGCAGTTCCCGGCTGCATGGCCTGAGCGCGTGCTGTACCTCCCCCACCAGTGAGTGTCCCAGGGGAACCCAGCACCAGGGATTTCCTGGCCAGGAGATGACAAGATAAGATCATTGCAAGGTACACCTCAGAGGAGGCACAGCAGCAGAGAGAAGAAAACAAAGCAAGAGGAGACCCAGGAAATGTTGCTGCAGGGAAAGTCAGGTTGGAGCTGGCAGGACAGAGGGACAGCAGGAGGGTGTGGGGAGGGGCAAAGCCTCTCTCTCTCTCTCTCTCTCTCTCTCTCTCTCTCTCTCTCTCTCTCTCTCATTGCCTGATGTCTTTTAGCTCCCTTGGCCCGTTGAAGGACAGGAGCACCTGGGTCCCACAGCTGCCTCCACTCTGTCCTCCCAAGCAGTGGGCCAGTTTCCTCCAAACCCCAGCCTGGTGGGGCCACAGGGTCCTGCTCAGGGTCTCAGAGAGGCTACGCCTCTGCCTGGCCTACTCCTGATCTGATTTAGCATGCATGTGAGAGCACCAGCCGCTGCACCCAATTCTGGAGTTTTCAAAGCAAGAATTAATGAGCTCCGTGGGCAAAAGCCAGCAGCTCCCACACCTGGACCAGGGCTAAAGCATGCATACTTCCAATGTTCTTTGCAGAATTTCCTTGCACATTTCCCTGGAGCAGCAGCCTCCTTGACCCACCACCAAGTGGGACACCAGTCCACAACTAAAATCCCTTCGAGAGTTAATTTCCCTCATGACCACCATTGTCCTCCTGGATTAGTCCCGAGTCCACCGGCATTAGATAGGGATCAGATCTTGGGGCATTGGTCTTAGGGGAGGGATCATGGGGCATCTGGATGGCTGGGATTCTCCCACACACAAGTCCTTCCCTGGGCCTTGGGAGACTGTTTCCTCCTTTGGGGGTTGTACAAAGCATCTGTGCACAGAAGGTGCCCATCACTGTTGGTGTCCTCTCCCTGGGTTGGCCCCTCTGCAGGAGGGGTACCAGGTGGTACTAGGTGAGGGTGCCATGTGCTGCCACCGAGTGTCTGATGTTCTCACTGCACCACTGTTGCTGCCTAGCAGGTTGGGCGGCTCAGCTGACCCAGCAGAGAAAAGAGGCCATAGGGCATCAGGCTGTGATGGGTGGGTACTGTGGAGGTGAAGATGGAAGTGAAAGATGTTTGGAAAGTGGGTGAGGGCTGGGTGGGGCAGGAAGTGAGAAGGAGGTGAAAGGGGAAAGAGGAGAGCAGGTGCCAAGGAATTCAGAGCAGGACTGCTGGCGAGTGGTGGTGACTGGGAACCTGCATTCAGTGATTGCAGGACCAGCCATGGCCAGCTGTTGGGCAGGCAGCTGGGCCTGAGGGACACCTTGTCTTGTGACTGAATCCCCTCTTCACTGCTCCCTGTAGCCGGAGGCTGGCATCCCACAAGGTGGCTGGGAGCCCCCTAAGCCCCTGCAAATGCCATACTGGGAACCATGTGTACATCTCCCTCCCTAAATATGAATGTGACTGTTTTAGAAAAGGGTCCCCTTGCCTTCTTGTAAACCCTTTTCATTTGTAAGCATGATTCTTCCCATGATGCCCCATTCCCTCCACAGCGAGAACAGACAGGTGGTATGGGCTGCAGGTTGGCCCAAGATGAATTCTGCCACTTCCTGGGTGTGTGACCTTGGGCAGGTCCCTTAATCTCTCTGAACTGCTACATGGAAAAATGCTAGCAACACACTTCCCTTGCTAGGGTGTTTTGGGGAGTGAGTGAGAGACTGCATATGAGCCTCAGGTTTGTTTTTAGCACCAGCTCAGCTCACTCCTCTTCCCAGTCCCCCACCCCCAGACAGACCTTTTCCTGGAGTTTTGGGGGTGGAGGAAGCAAGAGCAGCCAAGCCTGGGGTGGGGGCCTGTGGCTGTTGGCACAGTTTCCTCTGAACCCCCACGGAGAAGGCAAAAGCAACAGGGTAGATGTTCTTACCTCCCAGAGTCTGAATTCCTCAGGCAGTTCCAAGCCTGTGAAGGTCTTAGTCCAAGACCTTCAGCCTCTACCAGCCCCTCCCTCTTTGGCTTCCTTCAGATTCCCCACCTTGCCCCACCCACCCCTTTGTATCCCCAACCAGAATCAAACAATCCCCCAGAAAGTAATCCTGAGGTCAGCATCAGCATTGTTATTACTACTGTTCATGAGACTCAGCAGCACAATTATTCCCACTTTCAAACCCTTCCAATGAGACACAATAGTTTCCATCATTGATAAGAACTTAACCTCTCTGGGGGAGAGGCCACAATTCATTCCCCAGATGCCCCCTCCAGTCGCTGCCTCCTTCTGGAGGAACTCTCTGGTCCTCCGATGGGGCTGGAGGAGAGAGTGAAATCTCTTCCTTCTCACTAGGTCAACCATTGCAGACCTCTAGAGAGTAACCCCAAAGCATAGCCAGTGAACTCCAAATAAGCTGCCTTGGCCCCTACTGGGAAGAAGAGACCAGGGGAAGAGGACCCCAGAAAGAGCCAGGCATACCCAAAGTCACCCTAAGCAACATGACAGTCTTACACTGCTGCTGTGCCACCCACAAAAATGGAGATGGGAAAGGGAGGGGGGACTGCGCGGAGGGGAGAGGGGAGTTGCTCCAGCTTTCTGCTTCACCTTGACCCAGAATCCTCCAACTGCTAGAAAATGAGATCCCATTGCCCCCTCCCCAAATCTTCTGCCCTCAGGGAATAGACAGCTACAGAATTCTACAAAGCTAAAAGCTTAATCTGTATACCCAGGTGGCAAAACTCTAGGAATTTTGTACAGCTTTGCTTAAGAAAAAGAAAAATAGAAAAAAAAAAAAAGAGCTTATAAGCATCCCTCCCCACCCGAGGAAACAGGTTGGCTTTAATGCACGCCCTAGGAGGATCAAACCAGGTGTTCCCTTCAGAGAAATATCATCTCTGTCCAAAAGAGCAATTAGAAAAGCAGGGGCTGGACAAGGGACGCCTCCGGGTCCAGCTGCCCAGCAGCCTGGCACCCCAGCTTCCAGCTGCCCAGCAGACGGTGCATTCACTGCAGGTGAGGGCTGCCCCAAGGTTCCAAGAATCCAGTCCTGGGGTTTGCAGGCTGGGGCCAGGGGTGGGCATGAATATTCAAGGGAGTGGGGGGAGCAATGTCTGGGGGAGGCTGGCGGGTGACTGGCTGACTGAGCCTGTGTCCACCAGGGTTTCAGCCAAGAGACTATTGCCCATGGTAGCTTTCCCCTCCCCTCTTCCTCTCTCCTCCTCCAGCTCCCACTGGGCAGGCAGCCTCAGACCGTGTAAGCACCTTGATGGTGTCGTTCATCACCCCTCAGGGGGCCAGCTTCTCTCTGGCAGCCTGGCCCCTGCCAACCCCACCAACTGCACCAGGAGGTCACCTCTGGACAAGAGGGGGCAGCCCGCTCCTGTTTGCACAGCTTAATCTCACTGCCAGCAGGAGGGTGGCCAGCCCAGACCCCTCAGGTCACCCACCTAGCCAGAAGCATGGCAAATGGGGGCAAAGCCTGGAGAAGGAAAACCCAGAAGCGCTTGCCCCTCCCCCACCAGCCTGCAGATCCAGATCTCAGGCAGCTGGGGCCGCCTCCCCAGCCTGCATCGGCCCCATTAACTGAGACAGCTTCATTACGCCAATTTCCAGCTTTCAATGTGTGGCTGATAGCTGTCAGCAGAAATAAGAGTTAATCTGGAATTACTCACATTCACTGAGCTGCCTGGCTAGGAGGATGTGATAAAGCTCTGATAGAGGCAGGCGCCCCTGCCTCCCGCCAGGCGGAGCGGCTGCCCCTCTTCTCCCCGCCCTGGCACTGGGGGTCTGCAGATTGCAGCAGCCCTCTGGGGCGGGGAATTTGGGTTCTCTCTCTCAAACACGCACATACACACATACCTCCCTCATATGCACAAATGTGCTCGCCTGCACACACTCATCTCACACATACACACACACACACACACACAGGCAGCTCTGAACTTTCCCTCCCCACCGCCCACTCCCCAGCTCCAGGAATCTCCGTGGCCATCTGGACAAGCCTGACTCTCCATCCCCTTTGTTTTTACTCTGGACCGTGATTAGCTTTTTATTTTGGAAAATTACTTTATTTTATATAGATATATAGATATATAGATATGTATGTATGTATATATAAAAAGGTTCCATTTCATTTGTAAAATCTCATTTTTTCTTTTTCTTTTTCTTTTTTTTTTTCCCTACAGAAAATGATGACGAGGTTAAAGGAGAAAATAAGTTACATTACAGTTTCCAAAATGGTTCTCACTCTCCGCTGAAGATGGGCCACGGTCAGGGCTATAATGCACTCGAGGTCCCAGCTTGTGCTTTGCAAGAAGAGGGAATATAACTAGACTGGTTATTTTAGGTTAAAATAGCCAAGAGACAGACGCCTTCGCCTCAAAAATATTCTGAGACACATAAAAGTAGAAGGAAACAAGTCTCTTCAGTCACAAAATGTCGTACATCCCGCATATACTAGATTCAATTAATTTAATAAAATAGAATATACATAGAGATTCTGCACAAACGTATTGCTTTCTCCCCACGGCTCCTGGTGCCAGGAACCTCGCAGCGCTGGGCCTCTCTGTCTGTCTGTCTCTCTCAATCTCTCTCTCTGCCTGGAGCCCAAGTGGCCAGGGCTGTGGCTTTGCACTCTCTGGAAGTCCTGCTTACAGGTACCCAGAGCCACGGAGGCAGGCAGGAGCGCCTCCTTGGTGTCTATATGGGACTTTTTCAGGAATATGGCCCAGGAGGAGGAGCTAGGATGTGCACTCAGTGGAGAAGGTGAGTGAGAGTGGGTGGGTCTCAGGGGTCCAGGTCTGCTGGGTCAGAGGACAAACCAGAGAGACTCAGGACGTCTTTCTTTGGGGAGGGTGAGGCAGCCATGCTGTCAGGGGGGCCGGAGGCCGAGGGATCCTTGGAGTCGCTGGATGGAGCCCTCCTCCGGAGGCAGACGCCAGGGCTGGATGGGGGCCGAGGGCCCTGGCTTTCCGGGGGGTCTATGGAGATACTGGGTGGGCTGAGTTTTTTCTTGGGCCGGCTCCCAGGCCCCCCAAGAGGGTGGCCTCCGAGGCTCGAGGGGCTTGGGCCCAGGTGGGGTTGGGAGCCGCTGTCCAGGCAGCTAACTGCAATGGAGTGTCTCCTCTGTTCGTCCAGCCAGGAGGAGGGCCGGCGCCGGCCACTCTGGGCCTCCACACTGTAGCACTTCTTCAGGTCCCGTGGGGACAGGGACTCCTCCTGGCTGCCGATGGGCAGGAGGTCTCCTGAAATCCAGCTCAGCTCCGTGTCCAGCTCTAAGCTGCTCCTGGTCTCTGGAGGGGCCTTGGCCAGGTTGGGTTCAAGGCCTGGGCAAGGGGCTGGCGGGGGCGTGTGCTTCGAGACTTTGCTCTGGCTGCGGGGATGCCGCTGCACCTGGATGCTGGACTGGCCCCAGAAGGAGGAGGACCGGGCCAGAGGTGGGGAGGGCCCACTCACCTCCGATAGCAGGTCTTCCCGGCTGCCCAGGCCCTGCACGTCCAAGGAATCAGTCCTTATTGCTGCCTGTGTGGAGTGGGTAGAGGGTTCAGCCCCGGGGGGTTCCTCTCCAATATGGAGTGTCCCTTGTCTTTCTCATCAAGCTGGACATCCCCTACTCATGCAGTTTCAGGACCCCCGCTAAGCAGGGGTACTGGTAGCTGCTCTTACTGGGAGATGAGGACCATGAGCCACCTGATCTCTATAGTCCACCATGCTCCCCCTTTAACCTCCAAACCTATCTACCTTCTCTCGTGTCCTGGCGTCACCCAAGCCTGCAGGAACAGCTCTCTGCAGCCCCCGGGCTCTGTGAAGCATGAAAGCAGGCGGGCCAGCTCTGGCCCACAGCAGGCTCCTTCCTGCCATCCAGCCTTTAGTCTTGTCTATCCCCTGATTGGCAAGCACTCCTCATCTTTACAGATTCAGGTTCTCTATGATACGGTGCCTGACAATCTCTACCCCCAGGAAAACTGAGCCTTCCCCACCCCCACTTCTTTGCTCCCTGCTGCACACCACACTTGAGTGTCCCACAGCTGTGACCTGTGGCTAAAATAATCCGATGGCATGTATGTCTCCACTGTTAGACTGTGAGCCCAGAGGTCAAAGGCTGTGTCGCTGGTGCCTATCACCCAAAGGCTGCTCAGTGAATGTGTGCTGAATGGACTGGGACTGTGCCTGCTCCCAGGTGTCTGGGACTGAGCAGATTCTTTGTGTGGGAGGGCTAGGGGGAAGAGGGGTACTGGAGATTGAATCCAGCTACACCCCTAGCCCTTTTTAATTTGAAACAAGGTTCCATTAAGTTACTGCATGCTGGGCTCAAATCTGTGATCCTCTCATCTCAGCCTCTCAAGTACTGGGATTACAGGAGTGGGTCACCACGCCCAGCTCCGAGCAAATTCTTACGGGTCCCTGCTCATGCCTGGATGCACATGGTGAATAGGCCATGGTCAGGGCCACTGGCAGGGCAGACAAGCCTCTGGCTTCTCTGCCTCGTGTTCCTGGAGTGTGACCTTCAGAAGGCCCACTAATGGCCAAGCCTGGGGTTCAGAAGCCTGAACCCCAGGCTTGGCCATGAGTGAAGACACTTGAAACCTGCCTTGTGCCCCTTAGCTCAGTCCAAAGAGTAAAGAACAGGGAGGCAGCTCTGCGCTGGGGAAGGAGCCCCGAGACCTGTGTTCTTTCTCCAATGTCCATGAGTACCCCTGGGCAGCCACAGCCCCCTCTGGTTTCTGGGCCTCCTCAGTGAAACAGGAAGGGGTGCAAACTCCAGGAGGGCACAGGTCACTTCTACTTCACCCGGTTCTGTGTGCCTGGGACCTTAAACTGAGTCTGACATATCACTGGCAGACCCCCAGCCCTGTTTACTTTTTCTTTTGAAACAGGGTCTCGTCAAGTTACTGCCTGTTGGCCTCAAACGTGCGATTCTCCCATCTCAATCTCCCAAGTACTGGGATTACAGGCATATGCCACCAGGCCTGGCTCTGAACAGATTCTTATGTATCTGTGCTCACACTTGAAGGACAGCATCAACCCTGGTTGTTACCACATCCTGGGATTTCCTGCATAGAGTCCTGCCCTCCACACCTGCTCACCTGGCGCCTGAGCGGCCTCTGAGCCAGAGGGGAGCGGCCTGGTGGGGGCAATTTAGGGATGGTGCCACAGGGCTGAAGCAGGTGGGGTGCATCTTTAGGAAGCTGCAGGATGTGGCTGGTGTCTGCTGGCTGGGAATGCACAGACAAGATGGAGCCTTTGGGGAGGAGAAAGCAAGAGGGGTGAGGAGGAGGGAGGGGGCTTGAGGCCCTCCTTCCACCCTTCCGCCCCTATCAGGGCCCCTACCCTCACCATTCTGGGTTGAAAGCCACACCCCTCAGGCTGGGGGCTCCCTTGGGCAGGGGCTCCCTGTAGGAGAGACCTCTGTGTTGCCCCGATGGCCCTCCAGGTCAGGACTGGGCTTAGGCAAGGTTGGGGTATTCCCATGTGAGCCGAGCCAAACTGCCCCAGCCCTGGTACCTGACTGGGCTTTGGGGAGCCCCCAGCCCCTGTGTCCCGGGGACCCCTCGGCAGTACTCTCATCTCTGCACATGTAGCTGTCATTGGGCAGAGAGTGTGTCCGGCTGACCCCAGACTTCCGCACAGTCAGCAAGTCAGGTCCCAGCGTGACGGGCACCTCGGGGTGGGGCCCCATCTGTAAAAGGAGAAAGGCGGGGTTAAAGAGGGGGCACCTAGATTTGGTAACTGAGGCAGAACTGGGCAACAGGAACCAGCCCCCCACCCTGCCAGGCCCACAGCCCATCCCCTCCCAGGACAAGGTGGTGATGGGCATGAATGTGGTGGGGGGGAGGGGCAGACACATGATGAACCCTCCACACACTGGGAGGAAGGGGTGGGGAGAGGCCCCACCCCAAAATGTGCGCAGGGCATTGCCTGTCAGCCTCCTGGGGGGGGGATGGTGGGAGGGTGAGGAGGAGTGAGGAGGTGTGGAGAGGGGAGGGGAGAGCAGCCCCCAGCCCCAGCCCTGCAGGTGATTCCAGGGTGCTTTATAAAGGCCCCCTTGAGGCTCTGAAGGGGGTCCCCGGGGCTTGTGTTCTCAGGGGACCGGCCTAAACTGGGTTCAGGTGGGTTGAATGACTGATGAACACTAGGGGCATGTTATAGCCCACCCCTACCCCCACTTTAACCACACAGAGACTCTGGAGGGTGTTACGGGTGACAAGGCCCAGTAGGGTGGGCAGACTGGGGGTGGAGTGGGTTTTGAGCATCTGTTTCACAGAAAGGATTTGGATCCCGGCTGGAGGTAGCCAGGGTCTGCTCCCAAGAGGTGTCTCCATCCCTGTGACCCCTTCTCTCTAGACCCTCCAGTCCTGGACCTCAGGGAGGCTCCAGGGTTCCCATCCTACATGGGGGCTCAGCCAGCAGGCTGAGGATGGCTGTGCTGGAGGACCAGCTGGGTCCTTTGTTCCCCCTCTCCCTAGGACTGGGCCCTGCTCTGACAACAGGAAGGGAACAGCTGGGAGGAGGGGGCTGCTCAAGGTAAGAAGGGCCAGGGAGCTGGGGAAGGGTGGAGGAACTATCGAAACATAAAAAAGCCCCCCTCCCCCGCCCCCAGGGTTTGGCGAGGACACAGGGACACACAGGGACATGGACAGGAGACAGGAACAGCCCCAGGTGAAGAGGGCATGGTGGCAGCAGCAGAGATGTGTGGCTCTCACCACTCCGTGGTGGTGGACGTCTCATGTGGGGGGGTGGGAGGAGGGGAGCAGGGCGGGGAGGGCTGGCCTGCACAGGGCTCCAAATACAGAGACCGGCTCTGAGGCCACTCTGTTTTGCGCTGTGTCACTCCTGGAGCGGCCCTTTCACAACCACTGTCCCTTTGTCCCTCCGGGCAAGGGTTTCAATTTCATCTAATGTCTCTGTCCCCAGTGGGGGACATGAAAGACCTCATGCCAGCAAAGGCTGGGGCACTGAGTGCCGCGGGCCGACGCCTCGGGGTGGGGCCTGGTGGCAGAGAGAGCGGAGGATCTGGAGCCCTGCAGCCAGCCCAGCCCGGGCCGGGGGAGCACAAGGGGCGTGTGCATGTACATTGCTCTCCTGGGCACTAAGTAAGAGTGTGTGAGTGTCATCAGGCATAGAGTCATCCGTCAGAGCTAGAGAGCAGGACGGTTCAGATACAATCTCTGACGTCAGAGACAGAGCCTCCATCTCAGCTAGAGGGATCTAGACGAGAGAGAGATGACCAGGCATGAGAAACCAGACTGCCACACTTGGCACACACGCTCAGCCCCCAATTCCCTCTTCTACAAAGCAGGGGCGGGCGGGCGGGGGGGCATCCCTTCTGGCTCCCACCCCTTTCCCGAATAACTGGACAGCGCCTCCCCTCACCCACTTCAGTCCCCTGCTCTGATCAGAGGCTGCGCAGGCACCAAAGAGCCAAACACCAACAAAGCCAAGAGACACAGAAACACATTCTAAAGATACCCCAGGCACCTGAGCGGCCCCTCCCACCACCCAGGGAGGGAGCAGGAGGAGCGAGGGCTTCGACTCATAAAGATGATACAAAAAAAAAAAAAAGAAAGAAAGAAAAGAAAAGAAAAGAAAAAAGAAAGAAAGGCCAGCAAAGCCTGTCTCCTCTCTGCGCAGACAGAGCGGCGTGGGGGCTGCTGGGGACAATGCCACCGATCTGACGGCTGTTTTCTGCCTATTCTCTCTGCTTCCAAAAGCCTGGCAGGACTTGGCTTGCCCCCAGATTCTGGTTTCTCCCCTCTCAGGCCCTCCTCCCGGGCCTTCCTCCGCCTGCCTGCAGCCTGCTCGTCCTCTCCAACTTGGGTGTCCTGGGAAGAGTTCTCCCAGCCAGCCTGAAAGGGGCGCCCTCTGTAGGCCGCCAGTCTCCCTGGCTGGCTCACCTAGGATCTGCAAGGGGGCCTCAGTGGCTACAGGATGCTGGGGGAGAGTGGGAGCCAGGTTGAGCCTGCTGTCTCCCCATGACTTCCCCTTTTCTCCCAGAACCTTCCCTGTGAGCCGCCTCCTCCGGGGCGGGAGGCCTGGAGAAGGAACTTGCCTTCCCACAGATCATTCTAGGTCATTGCCAGGTCTGAGACTGAATCCCAACAGGAGGCACAGGCCCTTCCCATGTGACAATCACTGTGCATTTCTTCGGATCGGGCTAAAGACTTCCTAGGAACCTGCCTGTCAACCCTTCCACCCAGCGGGGCCTGTGGAGACTATACTTTTCCATCTCCAGCTCATACCTGTCTCCTCGCCCTACTCTAAGCCTGCAGATCCTGACCTGGGGGAGGGGTGGCTGGGGATGGAGGTGGGGAGGAAAGGAGGGGTCTAGAAAGTAGATCAGGATGAGGTGGGCCTGCCTGGGGGAGAAGCACCTGTGGCATGTTGGGAAGGGGCTGGGTTGGACAGGAAGCCAAGTCCTACTGCACTCGAGGTCCCAGAATCCACTCCCATTCCCTTGAGATAGAAATCACCACTCCCGACAGCATTGGTGATGCTCAAGGGACTCCACAGCTTAGAAGGCCACCAAAGGCCTGGGGGTGGGTACTGGACACAGGAGAAGAAACAGACTGTGGCCCAAGGCATGCCCACTATGGTTCCCAGGCCAGTTGCACTATCCCAAAGGCCCTTCTCACCTGCAACTGGCACCGCACTTCTTCCACCTCTAAGGTCCCACTGCCCATCCCATCTTCTCCTTCAGGTTCTTTCTTACAAAGCCCCTTTCAAAGTCCCTCCGCCCATCCTTCTCCCTCGGAAGGGCACCCTCAGCCTTGTACCTTCTAAGGCTGCTCCAGAGCTTGCTCTCAGCCTGGAAGTACCCCTGACTGCCCCCTGCCAGGCCCCATGTTCAACTGAGGCCCTGTGTCTGCTCTTTTTCCAGCTACCCAGTGGGCAGGCAATACCCCCAGCCTCCCCAGAAGCACAGCACAGCATGGCACAGCTTGGCAAGGTCAGGGGAAGGGCACAGCACAGGGCACAGTAACCTGTGGGTCGGAGCCGCCCGGGCTGGGGGCGGAAGGGAAGGCAGAGGGCAGGCCCCCAGGGCCTGCCAGCTCGTCCATCAGCTTCAGCTCCCCCTCCAGGGAGCCCTGGATCAGCAGGGAGATGGTGTCAAACAGCTGTCTGTCCTGGGAGGACCAGCCCACAAGGGAAGTGGAGAGCCAGGGGAGCAGGGATAGGAGTGTCAGTGGCACGGAGGGAGATAGAGGAGATGAGACCCACACAATATGCACGCACACACACGCACACACACACACAACATACACACAGCAATAGAGAGAAGAGGTAAGGTGTGGGAGGAGGAAGGAGAGGTGGGAGAAGAGAAAAGGATGGAGAGATCGAAGGGAAATGGGCAGGTGGAAGGGTGGGCAGGAGAGGGGTTTGGCAGTCGGGCAAGGGTAAGAAAGACAGGAAGGAAACAGAAAACTTAGCCTTGAACCTAACAACCAGGAAGGGGAGGCCAGCAGGCTGGAGGAGCAGGGGATGCTGGGCCGGCACGTCGGTGGTCGGCCTCTTGCTGAGGGTGGCCATCTCTGGGGAGGGCAGGTGTCTGCTGGCCCCTGGGCATCCAGGTAGGAGGGGCAGGATGCTCTAGGAGGAACCCTGTCCACCGCCCGCTGAGCTGCCAGCTGCCCTCCCCGCCCTTCTCCTGCCCCATGCCCGCCTGCTCTCTGAGGAAGCTGTTGGCTCACCGTGGGGTGCTCCAGGGAGAATCTGGAGGCTGCTTCGGCATGTGGGACCCCGGACTTGGGGCTGTCAGGGCTGTCGGGGCCCTCGACCCCAGGCCAGAGGAAGGGGCTGCCCAGGGGCGAGTGGGGCTGTGGGCTGAGGGTCTTCATCTCCAGCTCCAGCTCAGCCTCCAGCTCGGCCTCCTCCCTGGCCTCCTTGTTGCTCTCCTCCAGGTGCTTCATGAGCACGGCAATCACCACATTGACCAGCACGAACTGGGCCGTGAGCACGAAGGACACAAAGTAGATGGGCGAGATGACCGTGTTATAGCAGGTGGATTCCTGGTCGCAGTCCCGGAGAGTGTCCTGGGGGAGGCAGGACAGAGGCGTGAGTTGACAGGGGGAGGGGACAGCGGATGAAGCTGTCGTGGGAAACCAGGTCATTGTTGTCACAGAGCGTTGAAGGAGAAGGAACAGCAGGAGGAGGGCATTGTAGTGTCCTGGGGACGGAGGAGCATTGGATCTGCCTGAGGAAGTGTGAGTCAGAGCATGTCCTAGGGAGAGGGGGCTCCAGAGTGTCCTGTCATGGGGGACAGAAGGGCACATGCTTTTTATTCATCGCCAATTTATCTTCCCAAGGAATCTTGGCTGGAAAACTGGGTTTGCCTTCTCGGTGCCCAAGCCAGCCCTGGGAGGGGCCCTGATTAGGGGGGGCTCTCACCTTCATAATGCCGTTCCAGTTGTCACCCGTGGAGACCCGGAAGAGGGTCAGGAAGGCCATGCCAAAGTTCCGAAAGGTAGCATGCCGGCCCAGGCCCTCACAAGGGTGTGTCTCATCACACTCTGGGGGCAGAAGGAAAGTGGAGAGAGGCCCATGTGAGCCCGAGAGCCCCTCGGCCTCCAGCCCTGCCTCCTCAACCCTCCCCAACCCCAACTCACCCAGGTCTCCAAAGAGCTCCACACCCAGAGCTGCAAAGATGAAAAACAACAACATGAAGAGAAGTCCCAGGTTCCCCACCTGGAAAAAGAGGAGAAGAGGTGGAAAAGGTGCCACGGGGTCCCAGGCAGCTTCCCAGAGCCCCTTCCCCAAGAGGACCCTTCCCGCCCGCCCCACCTGCTGGCTACCTGGGGCAGGGCCTGCATCACCGTGTCCAGCAGCGCCCGCATGCCCACAGCCATCTTCAGCAGCTTCAGCACTGCAGAACAGGACAGTGTCATGAGTGGGTCCCTCTGGGCAGAGGAGCCAGGGCCAGGGCCAGGGCTGGAGCCGGCAGGATGGCCAACCTGGCCGGCAGCCTGCACCCCCACCAGCCCCCAGCCTTCCTCTTTGGCAGAGGCTCGGAGAAAGTCCCCTGGAACCCACCACCATCCTCAAAACTGACCCTTGTCATCTCCCTCTGGGCTGGTCACCCTGAGAAGGCAGGCATGTGGGCAGACAGCCAGGACCAACCTCGGGCAATGCGAAGCACCCTCATGATGCGGATGATGGTGGGGTTGATGGGCAGCGAGGCATTGACCTCGATCTCCTCCAGCGTGATGCCCATGATGGACAGCAGCACGATGGCCAGGTCTAGCTGGTTCCACCTGGAAAGCCCAGGACACAGCTCCCTGAGTGGGGGAAGGGTACCGTGGGGGAGGGTGCAGTGGTGGCACAGAAAGACTGGGCTGGAAAGGAGGGCAGGGGTCAGCTGGTCCAGCCTCCCATCCTGCAGAGAAGGGGCACAGCTTTGTCTAAGGTCACAGTCAGCTGGTGGCACAGGTAGGGCTAGACTTTAGCTTCAGGGCCTCTGCTTTTTGTGGCTTT